>VDFB02058242.1:73988728-74093368 GCA_007258455.2 Sequoia sempervirens | reverse complement strand
TGGAGATAGAAACACCAGGTACTTCCATCTGTCTGCCTCAAAACATAGGGCTTCCAATAGAATTTCTCACATTGAAGTTAATGGCATGAGATATGAGAAAGAGGAAGACATTAAAAAGCAAGTTGTCCTCTTCTTTAACAAGCTTCTTTCAACGAATGGGGAAGTCAACCATAATGACCAATATTTTCTATTAGAGGCTATCCCTAAGGTTGTTCAGATGGAATATAATGATAAGCTTGCTACCATTCCCTCTAGGGAGGAAATTATGAAAGTTGTCTTTTCTTTTGAAGGAAACAAGGCCCCTAGCCCTGATGGGTTTCCTATGTTCTTTTTTCACTAGTTTTGGGAAATTGTTGAAAAGGATGTTGTGAATGTTGTTAAGGAATTCTTTGGATCCAAAAGTGTTCTTAAGGAATTAAATGCTACTTTCGTGGTCCTTGTTCCCAAGAAACCCGGGGCTATGGAGTTTGAGGCGTTTAGGTTGATTAGTCTCTACAACTCTTTCTACAAAATCATATCTAAGGTTTTGATGTCAAGGATCCTTACTATCCTTCCTTCGTTGATATCCCCTCAACAGAATGGTTTTGTTCCTGGAAGGAAAATATTAGACTCTATAGTTACTGTCCATGAGAATATCCATTCACCTGTGGAATCTAAAACTGAAGGGTTTCTTCTTAAGTTGGATATATCCAAAGCTTATGACCGTGTTGACTAAGAGTTTTTATTAAAAATTATTAGGGTGTTTGGTTTTAGTAGCAGAGTCATTTAGTTGATGAATCAATTGGTTACTACTGTCTCCACATCTATCATTGTGAATGGGTCTCCTACAATATTCTTTCAAAATTCAAGAGGCCTAAGATAGGGTGATCCTATTTCTCCTATTATGTTCACAATCATGGTTGAGAGCCTGGGAAGGAACCTTAAAAGTTTGATTGAACAAAGGTCTCTTGTTGGTCTTAGCCCTTCATCTACAAATTTGATTTGTTCTCACCAATAGTTTGTTGATGACACTATGTTGATGGGAAGATCTACGGTGACTAAGGCTAAGACTTTGAAAAAAACTTTGGACGTGTATGAGAAGGCGACTGGGCAAATGGTCAATAAACAGAAGAGATCCCTTTTTTTCTTTAATACCCCTGAGCATAAACAGGTCAAGATTGCAAGAATCCTTGGTTGTAGAGTGGAATCCTTACCCTCTACTTATCTTGGACTACCGCTTTGCCTTAAACCTCTAGATTCCTTTTGGTGTTCGTTGGTTGATAGATTCAGTAAGAAGTTGGTAGGATGGAAATGAGCTCTTATGAGCCAAGCTGGAAAAATTCAGCTCCTCAAAGCTTCTCTTCATAATCTCCTGGTTTATGCTTTAATCATTTTCAAAATTCCTGCTAAATATGCGGAGGCCATTAAAAAGATCCAAAAAATATTCCTTTGGTCTGGTGTGGAGGAGAGAAAGAGGATGCCTCTTATAGGATGGGATTTGGTTTGCAGACTGAAAACCTTGGGGGGATTAGGTCTTAGAAAAATCAGAATGATTAATAAGAATATTCTTTCTAAACAAATATGGAGATCCTTCTCATCTGTTGGAGAATGGAAAGATATCTTAAGAAGTAAATATATGACTAATTGTGGGTCCCTCAAAGCTTTGTTGGATTCTCCTATTCTGCCCCATGGTTCAACTTGCTAGAATGACATGATTGCTGGTAGAAAGATCTTGGATTTAGGGGTTGGATGGCACATTAGAAGCGGCAATCTAGCAAGGTTCTAGGAGGACAAATGGCTTTTTAAGGAGCCCCTTATATAATTTAAAGATTCAATAGATGGGTTGAGTTTTGCAAAGCAACTTTTGGAGAGTATGTTAAAGATTATTGGAATGAAGGAAATTGGGTGGATTTGTGTGTGGTTAGTCAAGAGTTGGCTCAGCTTCAATCTTCCTTAAGGGTTGTTAGATTGGGACAAAATTAGCTGGATGATCATCTTGTATGGATGGAAAACCCTTCGGGTAACTACTTTGTTTCTTCAGCTATCTCTCTACTGTCCCTTTCTCAAGCCCCCCTCCTTTCTGGTCTAAAGCGTGGATAAAACACTTGACTCTTAATGTCAACATTTTCTTCTGAATTTTGCTTCAAAATAAGGTGCTAACGGTGGATAATCTTTGCAAACGGGGATTTCAGATCCCTAACAGATGTTACCTTTGCAAGTGTGAGGCAGAGTCAACAAATTATTTGTTTCTCCATTGTCTGTTTGTTACTACAATCTAGGGAAAAATTTTAGCCCTCTGGAATATTTCTTGGGTGTTCCCCCTGTCCATTGAAGATTTCTTTTCACAATGGAAAGCTCCATCTCAAAATCCTTTCATTCGAAGATTATGGGCTTTCATTTTCCTTTTTGTTGTTTGGGGAGTATGGAAAGAATGTAATAACAAAATTTTCAGGGATAAGGAGATGTCGGAGACTAATGTTTTTGAAAAAAAAAAAAGGCTTATAAAGGAAAACTTCAATGCTATTCCCCAAAAAGCTCTTAATCTTGAAGTTGTGGTGTGCACTCCCTACGATTTAATGATAGCCAAGGATTGGAATATAAAAATGGATGTTTCTAAGGCATCCAAGCCAGCTAAGAAAATCATGGAGGGTGTGCGCTGGACCTTTCCTCCAAATGGCTGGACTAAAGTCAACTTTGATGGCGCTGCGAAGGGAAATCCGGGGATGGCCGGAAGTGGAGGTGTGTTAAGGGACTCAAATGGTAACTTTATGGCAGCTGTGGCCATTTCCCTAGGTCATCAAACCAACCATGTGGCAGAGGCTATAGGAGCTTTTCAAGTTTTAAATTTAGCTCATAATCTGAATATAAAATATGTATGGCTTGAAGGGGACTCCAAAAACATCATTGATTGTCTCCTAGGTAGGACCCCTCCCTCCTGGTCAATTAAGAATTGGATTGAAGAAGAAAAATCCATCTTAGACAAGTTCGATAAAGTTAAAGTCTCCCACGTCTACAGGGAAGCTAACAGCGTGGCAGATTACTTTGTGAACGAGGGGGTTAAGAGGGGAGGTTTGAACACGTGGTAGAATTTCAAGTATTTGGGAGTTGAATTTAGGGCCTTATTAGATTATGATGTTACACATGGGAAAGAGGAAAATATCTTTAGTGATGATAGGGAAAAGGGATAAGTACATCAAAATCAAGAGATTTGATGGGGTCATGTTAAATAACTTAGCTAGTAAGGAAAAGCGACATGCTTTCTGGGTTCATTGGAATGACTGCATAAACTTGCAACAGGTTTTTGGCACTGGTAGAGATTACAGTGAGGTGCATTCGAATATGGGGGGATAGGAAAAGAATCAAGCCAAAGAGCTACGAAATGCACACGAGGAATGCTAAGGTCTGGAAACAGGTTGTGAGAGGTGGTTTGGTTCCATTCCTAGAAAAACTTCATGGGCTTGATCCTATGGCTATTGACTACTTTGAGAAGAACTGGAATAATGGAGAAATAATCCTCTTTGGGAGAAAGGTGAAGTTGGATGAGCAAATCATAGGGGAGGAGACTGGAATGTCCACTGAGGGCATGAAGTTTTTTCATGACAAAAGGTTTTTAGACAAGGCAGTAATCAAATTCCCTAAGAAAGAAAAGGAGAAAATGAAACTGGTCAAAGTATCCAACATCTATTTTGAAATCAACACCATCAAGGCGCTTTGGAGGAAGGTGCTTCATGTCATAATGGAGTATATTACCTTGGACAGGAGATTCACTAGAGTTTATGGGCATCATTTTGCTATCCTTAACCACTTCTTCCATAAGGTACAGATTTCTCTGCCTTATTATTTGTTTTGTTCATTAAGCAATAGCCTTGAGGACCACAAGAAAAATCCAAGGAGATACCCTATTCTTCATCTTGGTCTTATTAGGTTAATCTATGAACATTATCAAAGCCTGCCGGCTTTATCCAAACCGATTGCCTCCACGACGTCTGAGGACTATGATACGGACAGTGGTGGTTCAGAGAATCATTCTAAGCCTAACCTGGAGAGAATTGTTGAAGCCCATTTGTCCCCTGTCCTATCTGGTAAGAAAACCCAACTTTGTAAACCCCAGCTCGTGAAAGCTAACCCTGAGATTTACCTCGGCGGCTCGGTTCCTTTAAAGAATCCCACTCTCAAGGGTTCCCCTGCCAATAAGTTGGTTTCCTACTCCGTGGACTCTCTGGAGGACAAAACTGAGAACCCTGAAGCTAGCATAAACTTTGTCTCTACCCCTCCTACTTCTTTTAGAGATGATGGTACTAGATTTCCCAGCTCCCCTAACCCGGATGATTTTAACCTCATTTTAGATCGGGATCAGTCTGGAGATATCCTTGCCTTTGCTAGAAGTGGCGTTGGTGATATTTTTAGGGTTATGAAATGGGCCTATCAAGAAATTAATGATCTTAATCTCAGAAATAAGGTTCTTAATAGTAAGTTGGAGGAACCAGAATTGAAACTGTCTGCTCTGAGCAATGAAGAAGGAAAAGGGAAAAAGAACAATACTGGAACGAGAGATGATGACATTGACGACAAGTATAAGACTCTGGTAGCTGAAATTGTAAAAATAAAAAACAACATGAAAACAATTGTGGAACAAAACCATAGAATGGCAAGGCACAATGCCATTATCATCAATGCTATGTCTAAAAAGTTGGAAAAGTCGCAACAGGGCTCACTGGTTGTGATCTGGAAGAGGATAAGGATAAAAACAAGAATGAGGACCAAGGAATATCGAAAAGGACCCGTGCCAAGTTTAAGAGGAAAGCACCCCCTACTACCTAGATGGTCCAGATCTTAAAGAGGGGGGTTCAGGAAATGAACGACATGGAAGCTGAGACAGCGAAAACTTTAAAGTCCCAAGTTTAGTCATTGCTAGCGTTTTGTCTGGTATTTTTGGGTCTTTTCTGTGACCCTTGTTGGCTTTTTTGGTGGTTGTGGCTCTTTCATTTTGTTGTCCTCTCTACAACCTCTCTGTTTATGGGATATTTGACGATCTTTTATTTTGTTTGTAAACTTTTGGTTTCGGGTCCCTATAAAACCCATTTTTTCCTCTTTCAAAAACGTATTACAAAATTTAAATTGAATCATAATCTACTTTTTAAACTATTTGACATTATATGATATCACTACTTATTAACAAAATTAAAACTTTAACAATCAAAACAATCAAGGCTTGCTATCATTAACCATTAAATGAATCCCAAAGATTCATTCTACCCAAACATTATTTCCTACAAATATCTAATACAATGGTGTATGCTTTATCTAAGATAACCACAATGATGACATTTTGCCTCAAGTGAGAAAACAATTTTATTTTATCTTCTTACACTTGTCATAACTAGATATGTGGAGTAGGTGTTGATCTAATAATATGATTTATTTTAAAGATTAGTAATACTCCTAATCCGAGTATTTTTTAATTTTTTTATATAAAATTAGAGTGAGTTACACTATTACACATAACACATCTTGTAGCAAATATCTTTAGGTATATATCTAAAAGTAATAAAATACGCAATTTATCTAATCGTTGATACATGTAGGTGAATTAGTTAATACAAAAACCATAACCTTATAACAATGACAAAGTATTTTCAACTCATAATCACAAAACAACAAGAATACAATACATAAAACCCATTGCCAAGAAATTCTTTGAATCTTATTTTCCCCATTTAAAAAATATAATTGAAATAACCCTATAGAAAATAATAATATACGAATCATGAAATACAAGTTGTATTTGTGGTACAGGACATAAATATAAAAGAAACAATTAAATATAAAAACCACATATGTATTGAGAACAAGGCAAAGAATAGGTACAAACCAGGGAATAATTCTATTACATTAGTTCTGAATATGCCCATGCCTCCCACGAGGAAAACTAAAGTAGACAAAATAGACTATCCTTTTTCTCAATCAATTGGAAGGATTCTTGTGGTGGTGGTGGGTCTTCAAATGTGGCTTTTGGTGCTTGGAAGAAAGAGGCAATGATTCCAAGTAAGGACCAACACAACTCTACCTATGGCCATGATTGCTAGCATAGGATAAGTCGGGTAAGGAAATCATAATTTAAGAACTTATGTGAGCCCCATCCTACATGATTTAACATACTCTAAAAGTATAAATTATCATGATCAAAATCTACCATTGCTTGGCTGTGATATAATGCTAAGTAAACGATTAGTTTTGAAGGAAAACTTGTGAAGCTCTTTAAAGAGAAAATAACAAGAGCATGATAAATGTAGATCCCACAAAGGATTTAATGGTGTTTCCCCTACATTAATTGCATTCAAAATCTACTTCTCTCCGGGAGTTAATTCTCTTACCCTATCACCCCAATTTTTTCAGCAATTCTTTCACCAAATTTCAATCATAATTGTGAACACTTGATCTTAAATTTAAGTAGTATGATTCTATTATTGCAAGAGGCATCAAAGAGAAATCATTGAATCCCTTTAATTAGGGGTAGTTATTGAAACTGAATAGTATGAGAAATAAAGAAATTCCATTACAATGAAACAAACAATTTCATATAAAGCTTAACAAAGATATAAATAAACACCATTTTGGAATGGCTACTTCCACGTATCATTACAACCATAGCATCACTAAACTATAATCACTATAATCACTAATGGGATAATTTATTATTAGGCACCTTGATAATGTTTGAAGAAATAAAAATGTATAATAAGATTCAAATCATACATATTTGTCACACATCTTTGGTAATATTAGGGGAAACAAATCTATTAGAAAAACACAGATTGTTTTAAATAGTATACTTTAAGTTTTGATTTTTTTAGATGGCTCATTTGAAATCACATTAATAGATGGGTCCTAATAGAGAAGTTAGTGTAATTTTAGATGAATCAACTAAGCAAGTTAAAGCTTAGAGTGTTCTATTTAAACCTAGTTGAAAAACACAAGTGACCAATTTATTAGAAAACCATTGTGCATTAAACTCAAGTGTTGCCTACAAACATTCCACTAACTCTAGAAACTGTCTTCCAAATCTCATAGACAAGATCAATGGGAAATGGTCAAAAGCTAACTGTTTTTGTAATTAATCATATAAGCTTTATCCAAGCTTTTCAAAAACTTGTTTGAGGGAATTTCATCCATCCATAAAAAATCTAAATGACACTATAACAACCTAAAGAAAATCTACCAAATATTGAGATAAAATATAAGATTAATGTTGCATGTCAATCAAATCGACAATTTCAAGGAGATATAAATTGATCTAAAATACTCACAATGCATTGAGATAAAATATAAGATTAATGCTTCATGTCAATTGTCAATGGTCCCATGGGGAGAATTTATCTTGATAACCTATGAGTTGGGCGATGTTTTCATCATGTGGGAGCAATTCCAAGTATGTGGGCATTCATTAATCATGGTTGGAGATTTTAGGTGATGGATGACTAAGGTTGATGAAAGGATTAGTGGTGGAAATGATAAGGGTGACGGGTTCAATGATTTGAAATAAAGACAGTTTGAGAGAGCCCTTCCTTTCAAAAATACAAGAAAGACTAAAAAAATCATTTTCCCCTTTATGATATTTTCAATTTTAATTATTATTTTTCTTTCCTATTTCATTTTTTGTTTCTATTTTTATCTCTCCATTTTATTTTTCACAAATAGCATTTGCAAATAATTTAAAAATTATAATTAATTTATTTCTAATTTTTAGAGGAATAATGAAATAATTCAAATTAATTTATTCTAAGAAATTTAAATAATTCAATTATCTTCACAAACAATAATATTTTTTCCCCACAATTAAACTAATTACAATAATGTTGAGCTACTACTCATGAACTAGCAAGGACTCAAACCTAGTAACTTCCATTTGATATTGGAGGGCTCTACCACTAAGATATTTGAACCTTTATACATCCAGTCCATCATTGGTCTAGGTGTGGACTATTGCCAACACCCCCATAAAGCCAAAAAATAGGTGCTTGGGGATCCTAGCCTACATTAACTTCAACACATGTAAGGAAGCCACAATAGCAGAAAAACTTCCTACACTAATATTGAGAGGAGGGTTATACAAAAAAATTCAAATCTGTACAATAGTTAGAAAAACTAAACATAAATAGCATTCTTACCACAACACTATGATTTACATGGGTAAAACTCTTTCAAGACAAAAATCACACACTCCAAAATCCATCAATAGATGATTTAAAACCAAGATGATTACAATAAAATTATAGAGAAAGATTCTCATAGTAGTATCGCCAACTAAAGATTCAAATACAACTCAACAACTATCAAACTTTCACACAATATAATAATGTAATACATAGTCGTAATACAATTCCCTCATAAAACAAGGCTACCTTCTAGAGTAGGAAATCCAACATAAGCTCTATTGTTAGGGATGTGACCTAATGATGAAAAGTCCAAATTTACAATGATAAAATATAAATATATTGTTGCTTTCGTGGATGTTTCCCCCTAGCCCCTGTTGGGGGATCATCCCTCCCAAACCTTGTAATGGGGTACCCCCTTGTAACCCCCCATACTCAATATATTAACCTGTTATAATTCTAAGGTTGAGATATCATTTTTCCTAACAATATCATGTTGAGATACTTTTCACATTGAAATGTTAGGATTCAAATCTAGGAACTTTGATTTACTATTGGAGTGCTTTACCACCAAGCTATTGGCCCTTTTGTGTATATTCCATCATTGGTTTATGTATGAGTTATTTCCAACATCCCTCATAAGTCACAATGTAGATGCTTGGAGATTCTATCTTAGCTTGTCTCTTATATTATGTTGAGTTCTTTGTCATGGACCAACTAGGACTTGAACCTAGGACCTTCCATTTGCTATTAGAGTGCTCTACGTTTGAGCTACTAGCACATTCATGACTAGTCCACTATTGATTCAACTATGCCTTATTTCTAACACCCTTTGTAAACCACACTATAGGTTTTTTGTGCTCCTCGTCTACCCTAACATTGATATCATATTGAGCTACTACTCATGGACCAACTAGGACTTTAACCTAAGAACTTCCATTTTCTACTAGAGTACTCTACTACTGAGCTATTAACACTTTTGTTTCCATCCATCGTTGGTCCAATTGTGGCATATTCCAACATCCCCATAAGCCACACACAAGTTCTTGGGGATCCTAGCTTACCCTAACTCTGATACCATGTAAGATTTGACTATGAAGCCACTCAAAAAGTAAATGACTAAAGGAAAGAAATATTAGAAATTCATAATTGAGAGAATAAAATAGATTATATTCAATGTAAAATGTAAGGCATATCAAAATAAGTGAACATACAAATGCTCTATGGGTGAGTATATATAGGATATATTACCTAGTATACTAGAAACACAATCAATGTGGGATAATGTGTAACAAGTCCCTAAGTAAACTTAACCTAGTGCGAAAAAGAAGCTAGGTGGAGAATTAGCTAGGAAATAAAGTAGTTAGAAAATATTCCCTATTCACATTGACACCCACTTAAGTGTTAGGGGAAGAAAAGAGAAAAATACTCAAATATGGGTCCTAAATATAAGGCATAATGAGGTATCCATTTATAAATATCTCCTCAAAATAGAAGAGAATGAGAAAAACCAATGGAAAAAAACTCTCCCCCATGAGAGGCAAAGATAATAAAGCCTAATTGACTCCCCATAAAGAAATGTCTTGCACTCCCAAAAGAGATTGAAGATGGGTACATACTTGCTCTTATTGAAGGATTTGGTGAAGATATCTACAAATGTCTCTACTATTGGACCATAGAGAAAATAAATGACCTAATCCTATATCAAATCCCCAAGAAAACACACATGGATCTTGATGTGTTTGGTCTATTGATGGTGGACCAGATTCTTTGAGATCTTGGTGTCATTTTGGTTGTCACAATAGTTGACTAATGGCTTCTAAAAAGTTATGCTAAGTTTAGTTAGGATATTCTAAATTCAAATAGTCCTAGTAGTGACATTAATAGGCTATCAAAGCCCAGTCTTATTCAAAGAGAAATTAATGACATTGGTCTTCTAGCTTTTCCAAAAAATAGGACTAAAACCAAGGTGAAAATTATAGCCAAGTGTGAACTTACAATCATCAAGATCATCAACCCAATTAGATTATGTGTATCTAATAAAATTTTGAACTTTTTCTTGTTGCATAATGAATCTTGTAATTGTGAGTGTCTTGTATGTAGTGCATAATGTATTTCAGTGCCTTCTAATGAAGCTCATGAGGATCTATCATGGAGAATGAAAAAATTCCAACTAAAAATGAAATGTCAGAGTGAGTATGAGTCAAGTAGATGAGGCTACCAATAAGTTGACAATGCAAAGTGGTATCAATAAGTGTTGTGGAAAAATTCACCTCAAGCTTTAACCTAGAGAAAAAGGGAGTCGATGCAAGCTTACAATCACCAAGTTGAGAAAATGAGCTAGAAGATCAAGAGTTTATTTGGGTTAGGAAAGAGAGTTCCCAAAAGAGGTTTGAGTGATCTTGATCCTAAGAAAATATTGTAACCAAGTTTCCTAGATGACAAACATCAACATATGGTGAGGATGCCTCAAATTACGTTATGCAAATGTACTTGTTCTTAAAACAATATTAAACAACATCTATGACCAATGAATATTTAGATAAACACAAATAACTCACTTCAATCTAAGGGAATAGGTAAACAGACACGTGTACTTGCAACATCAAACTATTAGACACTCTTTGAGACAAGTAGTAGAGCTATAAAATGATGAAACATATTCACATTTCTTGCAAGTTAATAGATAGTAAATAATATACTTTTGAGTAAAAACAATAAAACCTAATTCTATATTAGAAAGCCAAAGCATAGTCACAAGAGGACACATCCCATGTTTATACAACGACTAGAGCCCTATTTTAAAATTCCACCAAAGGATCCCAAGAACATTACAAAAGAATAAAGAGTAAAGAAGAGGGGGAGGAGATAGATGTCAAGTGTGGTGGGACATGCTTTAGTTTATCTTCAGCTTTCACCAAATTAATGGACAAGAGGTTCCATGTTTAGGCAATTGAGGATTTTGGCTACAAGTAATCAGAGCCATATAATGACCTCTTATTCATGTCAATTCCCCCTACCACATTTGAGAGTGAATGACCTATATGATCCATAGGATAATGAATTCCAATTGCTCATGACAAATATCTAGGGGTGGTGAGAAATCATCAATCATTGAGAAGAGTGGGGTGTATGTTAGATGTGAGATAGAACATGTCACATCAAATTGGTGCATATTTTTCTAGAGTCTTCAAATATATGTGGTAGGGGTGGGAAAGATACTAAGGAGGAGAGATGGTCATTACGTGAAGTTCTTGATGGAATGTGTATGACTCCTTTTTATAATGAATAAGGTCAAGAAGCTTTAGACTGTTGGATGTCACTTTTGAATCAATAGCTTATGTAATTGGAAAGATGCTAACATGGAGGGTACCTTGAGAAAAAGTTCTTGAAATAGGGCCCACCATAGTATTAGGCTTGATGACATATAGAAGGGAGAATGTGAAAGTATTAGCATCATCAAATATCCATAGAAGATCAACAATTGGCACATTTGGGAGGATGTCATTGTTAAGCACCTTGTGAGAACATGAGATATAGATGAAGAGACGAGACTTGTGTTGATGTGAACATTATGGGAAGGAGATGATCTACACCATTAGATGGATGATGAATGACCTACAAGAAATTTCAACTACAAAATCGCCATAAGGAAAAAAAGAATGTGAGACTGGTCAGTCATGAAATAGAAGTGGGGCCCATGCAAATAGGGGTCGTGTAGGCAAGAGAAACCTTTTAACTTATAATTATGATACTTGACAGTGTTTCAAAGAGGCTAAAGATAGCCAAATCTAATGAAGGGGCCATGGGTGACATTGAGACATCAAAAGTTAAGGGAAATGCCTCATGAATATCATGAAACTCATAGCTCATGCTTTCAATTGAACAAATCAAAGTAGGTGACCTAAAACTTAAAAAGAAAAGCATTGAAGACATTGGAGGGACTTGGAGTCTAAAGAAAATTAGCTAGAAGGGAACTTGAGGAATCCATCTAAGCTAGTATGCATTACTAGAAGGGAGTGTGTAAGGAAATCACCCTACAAGATTCCCTAAAGATGTTTGTAAAAAGCATTTGTCCTTATACAAATCCAAATACTAGAATTCAAGCCAAATAAGTTCTAGTTTGCAAAAATGTTCGAAATCAAATTCACAACTTGTAGATTCAACTCCATGTTACTAGTTTAGGTCTACACATGCAAAGTTGACTTACACACTTGTGGAAATGAATCCTAATAGTGTGTAATCAAATTCATAGGTCAATGATAGATTGTAACATTTTAGAACTTTGAAGGATAACTTCCTAACACTTGAACAAAGATAGCTACATCAAAATCAAAACTAAACATCTACATATTTAAAATTTCCAAATTTATTCTGACATTTATTTTGATTTTTAATCTAAAATTTTATTTGTACAAATTTAAATTTATATGTATGATATGATTGAAATGTTATTTTCACAAATTTATCTCGTAAACCTAATTACAATCAATCCACCATTTAATTTTACCCTAAATGTGAAGAACACCAACTCCTTTAAATAACCCGATACTTAATAAAAATATTGACAATGACTAATGCACACACTCACACCTAGCAAACTCTGTAGTATTTTGCAAAACATTAATTGTCCCTTTCACATAAGTTGTTAGAACTTGATTTCATCTATTTGAGCTTCTTGTAAATAACTACAAAAAGTTGTGTATGTGAAAGGTAAAAGATAAAGAGATTGGTCTATGAAAGGTGGTAAAAGCAATAATGAGAAAGGAGAATGACGTGTGAAAGATGTGTCATATAGGAAAGAAAAAACAATATCAGATATTGATACCTGAAAGGACAGGTATCTGTCGTTTAACGGATACTATGTTAGGATAGATATCGGGTAAGATTTACTCATATTCCCCTTTCGAGGTTTCAGATTCTCCCTTGGTCGAAGTTCATTACAAACTACTACTTCTTTTACTATTCCATTTTCAACCGACTCGAATTAATTGGATGAAAAATGTGGAGGGTATTGTGCCCACTTATGTTTGGGTGCAAAGTTTTGGTAAAATATTGTAAGTTTTCAAATCTCCACAGGGCTTAATAAAGTTGCTGCTGCAAAGTTTTAGTCAATCTTTCATCATATTTTTTTGTTTCTATGTGATTATGATAGAATGGATTTTTTAATGTAGTAATTTTAGTTGAAAGTGATATTTGGTATCTCATATTTTATTGGTTACATAAAAAATCTCTAATATCATATTTTAAAAGTAATATATTGTAATATTTTATTTATTCTTTGTTGTAGACAGATCAACCATTTTATTTGTTCTTATTTTAAATTAAAATATATAATATGAATTTAAAAATGATAAAAGTATAGACTTTATTTTTTTTAGTTTAGTTTAGTTTTATGTTATTTTATTTAGATGTTGTAAATGTATTGTCTTAGCACTTAATTTCATTCATTTGACATACTAAGCAATAAACATGATTATCTAAACTTAAGTTAGTTCATTGTCATTGGAGATCTCTTTGTTTTAACCAAGATCTTTGGTTTGAGCATTTTTCCATATTAGTCTATGTCGCTTGGCTTGGCCTAATGTGCAAACTTGATTGCACATGATGGCTTAGTCTACTTTCTTCAAAATTAATTTTTTTCGCTCAAGTAGACTTTCCTAATATATGGTCATTATCCTAACAATATACACACCAAATGCATCAAATTGTGTGTCTAGGAACATGCATTTAGCAACATCATACGGGTAGTTAAGAACATCACATACTTATATCAATTACTCTCATCAAGTATTTACATCAAGAGCACTCAACCTTTGCCTCATTCTCAATTTAATCCAATTTGGATCCATATTTGCATCTATGCTTGGTGCAGGAGCACCATGACAATTCCATGCCTCCATGAGGCAACTCTTGCTTTTTGATTCAATTTTGATGTTTCTACATTGTAATAAGGTCTAATAGACCATTTTGATGTAATTTGAGTCATTTAGAGTCCATAGGGTTAATATTGCAAAATGATGTAAAAGTTGTCAAATAGTTGTAATTGCAAAAATGCAAAAATGACAAATTTGAGAAGCTCAACGGTCAAGCAACTTAAAAGGCAGACAACTTGAAAGGCAGTTGGGGGCCGGTTTGTTAGTTGTTTTCGGTTGAGTAAGGTTTAAATATGGTGTGTGGGTCAAAGTTTGGCTCTGACGTTTTGTATTGTTGTTGAAGACCATGAATAAAACTCTATTTTTTCTCATAAATTACTGGTAAATGGTTGTTGCAGGCCATTGTACGGCCACGTACAATCTATTTTTGATCCAATTTGCATTGTGGTTGATAGATATGTGAGATAATAAGTGATTGTTTTTGGTTTCATTCAATTCCATTGGATTTTGAGCAAGATATTACATTTTTTGTCAAAACGGGTTATAACCATGTTTTAGGGTCACAGTAAGCTTTCTAAAATGCAATACTCCATTTCTAGCCATTGAAAACTCATACAAATTAGTGTATAGAAGGATATTTATGTATTCTAAAAGACCCCTATGCTACAGGATAAAAGAATGAGGTTTTGAGCAAAATGTAACGATGCCCTAGGCTGTCAATAGTGTTTTGTGAGCAACTAAGGAGCATGGAGGCTAGGGTTTAGTGAAAATCCATTGGAAATTGGTTGGAAAAGCATGAGCAGGTCACATTAAGAGTGTTTTAAGTGATAGTGGAGAGATTTGGGGTCTGGAACCAAAGGGATCAATAAACCCTCTTGAGCATGAGCCTAATTAGGCCTATTAGGAAACTGGGACAATCACTTTTTGAGTCCTTTGTTTCAAAGAACCCTATGCTAAATTTCTGATATGTCTTAGGAGGCCCAAAAGGGTATCTAGATATGCTTTCACAGTGGTAATTGGGGGACTTCCTTGAAAGTTGTGAAGGACTATTTCCTATTGGAAACCTACTTGGGGTAAGAGTGGTTGATAAGGGAAACTTGTAAATTGGTGAAGTATAAATCCTTGTGTGGTCTAGTTGTGTTTGTCATGTCATTTTTACTCTGTGAAATACTTTCCACGAGTTGTTTAAGCCTCTTTGAACCATGTAACCCATTTGGTTCTTGTGATCCTTGAATGTGCAAACGGGTAATTTGGGGCAGACCAAAAGAAGGTCTGTATTTTGTGAAGTCTAAGATCTTGGGGTCATTAGTGCTTTACTTTTGTTGTTTCCACAAGCCTAAAAGTGCTTTTAATGCTTGTTGAAGAATTTGGAGAGTTAATACCCATCTAGTGATTTGTAACCATGTTGATCCATATTCAAAGGAAGTAGTCACATGATGAAGAACCCATTATTGTGAAATGTGCCTCCAGTTGAGTGAAGTGAACCCATGCTTTGCATCAATTGGTATCAGAGCTCAGAAGGTCTGGGCAAGAGAGTTTGGTGTTTGTATGTTTGTGTTTGTGTAGGTTCAAGAGAGAACCTGGTTGCTAAAAGACTAGGTAGAGGAAAAGAGAAGAGACCTAGGTGAGTCAAAGACAAGAGGAAGCAAGGTTAAAGGGACTTGCTTGAAGAGAAGATAGATTTTTTGAGAAGGTACCTGCAGGTTGAGGGTTCACAAAATAAGAATCAAGAAGAAAAAGAGATGAAGAGGAAAGAGGAAAAGATGAGGCAAATAGAGGTTGAGAAAGACATAAGAGAAATAAGGCAAGCTGTGGAAGAGATGAAAAGAAGGATGGAAGATGAGATGGAGTAGTTTCTCAAAAGAGCACTCAGTTGGCACTTGACAATGAAGAAGAAGGTTGTATGACCTATTCAAAGGCTGATGCAAAAGAGAAGACAAATGCAAGCATTAGAACCAGATGTGAAGACAAAGGAACCTTTGATGGGAAAAGGTAATGAACAAGTAAAGGAAGATGAAGAAGAAGATATGGACATTACAACCATTCCTAAACAAGAGGATACTATGACAATAGAGTGGAAGGATGAATTCCTTATGAAGACTCAAGATGTGTTGAAGATCTGCATGATGGTATTGTGATTGGGACAATGCTTTGTCCATTGGTTTCAAGAGAGGATAGAGGGAAGTTATACTCTTCCATTTTAGAGGTTTGTAGACCTGATCATAAAAAGGTAATTGGATCAAAGAACCTGAGAAAAGACATGAAGACCAAAGATGAAGAAATCATTGCTACATTGCAAAGGAAAAAGGCTAAGGAAAACAACTATCACTTCCTTGTTGTGATAGCAATTTTGAGTAGGAACAAACCAAGGTTCAAAATGAAAGGAGGACAAGGTGTTGAGGTATAGATTGGGATACATCAAAGCATGAAAGATCAAATTCTAGGTGACAAGACAGTTGGAAGGCTAGTTTGCTTTGACAAGTTGAAACCAAAAGTGAAAATGAAGATCAATATGAGTTGTTTCAAAGAGGATAAGAGGCAGTGCATAAAGGACATCAAGGAGGAGTATATAGAGGATGAAGAACTATTACTACCCTCAATCCAAGAGGGCTTGGCATTTCTTTTGGCCAGGAGTTTGGTGCAAGAGCACCATGACAATTTCATGTCTCCATGAGGAAACTCTTGATTTTTATTCAATTTTGATGTTTCTACATTGTAATAAGGTCTAATAGACCATTTTTCTGTAATTTGAGTCATTTAGAGTCCATAGGGTTAATATTGCAAAATGATGTAAAAGTTGTCAAATAGTTGTAATTGCAAAAATGACAAAATGACAAATTTGAGAAGCTCAACAGTCAATCAACTTGAAAGGCAGTTGGGGGTCACTTTATTAATTGTTTTTGGTTGATTAAGGTTTAAATATGGTATGTGGGTCAAATTTTGGCTTTGGATTTTTGTATTGTTGTTGAAGACCATGAATAAAACTCTATTTTTTCTCAAAAATTATTGGTAAATGGTTGTTGTAGGCCATTGTATGGCACCGTACAATCTGTTTTTGATCCAATTTGCATTGTGGTTGATATATATGTGAGATAATCAGTGATTGGTTTTGGTTTCATTCAATTCCATTGGATTTTGAGCAAGATATTACATTTTTTGTCAAAACGGGTTATAACCCTGTTTTAGGGTCGCAGTAAGCTTTCTAAAATGCAGTACTCCATTTATAGCCATTGAAAACTCCTACAAATTGGTGTATAGAAGGATATTTATGTATTCTAAAGGACCTCTATGCTACAGGATCAGAGTATGAGGTTTTGAGAAAAATGTAACGATGCCCTAGGCTATCAACTGTGTTTTGTGAGCAACTAAGGAGCATAAAGGCTAGGGTTCGGTGAAAATCCATTAGCTAAGCATGGAAGTTGGCTGGAAAAGCATGAGTAGGTAACATTAAGAGTGTTTTAAGTGATAGTGGAGAGATTTGGGGTTTGGAACCAAAGGAATAAATAAACCCTCATGAGCATAAGCCTAATTAGGCCTAACAGTCACTTTTTGAGTCCTTTGTTTCAAAGAACCCTATGTTGAATTTCCGACATGTCTTAGGAGGCCCAAAAGGGTATCTAGATATGCTTTCACAATGGTAATTGGGGGACTGCCTTGAAAGTTGTGAAGGACTGTTTCCTGTTGGAAACCTACTTGGGGTAAGAGTGGTTGATAAGGGAAACTTGTAAATTGGTGAAGTCTAAATCCTTTTGTGGTCTAGTTGGGTTCATCATGTCATTTTAACTCTATGAAAGAATTTCCAAGAGTTGGTTAAGCATCTTTGAACCATGGAACCCTTTTGGTTCTTGTAATCCTTGAATGTGCAAATGGGTAATTTGGGGCAAACCAAAAGAAGGTCTGTATTTTGTGAAGTCTAAGATCTTGGGGTCATTAGTGTTTACTTGTGTTGTTTCCACAAGCCTAAAAGTGCTTTTAATGCTTGTTGAAGAATTTGGAGAGTTAATACCCATCTGGTAATTTGTAACCATGTTGAGCCATATTCAAAGGAAGTAGTCACATGATGAAGAACCCATTATTGTGAAATATGCCTCCAGTTGAGTGAAGTGAACCCATGCTCTGCATCAATTGGTATTAGAGCTCAAAAGGTCTGGGTAAGAGAGTTTGGTGTTTGTGTGTTTGTGTTTGTGTTGGTTGAAGAGAGAACCTGGTTGCCAAAAGACTAGGTAGAGGAAAAGAGAAGAGACCTAGGTGAGGCAAAGACAAGAGGAAGCAAGGTTAAAGGGACTTGCTAGAAGAGAAGATGGATTTGTTGAGAAGGTACCTGCAGGTTGAGGGTTCACAAAATAAAAAGTAAGAAGAAAAAGAGAGAAAGAGGAAACAGTAAAAGATGAGGCAAATAGAGGTTGAGAAAGAGATAAGAGAAATAAGGCAAGTTGTGGAAGAGATGAGAAGAAGGATGGAAGATGAGATGGAGCAGTTGCTCAAAAGAGCACTCAATTGGCACTTGAAAATGAAAAAGAAGGTTGTATGGCCTATTCAAAGGCTGATGCAAGAGAGAAAACAAATGAAAGCATTAGAACCAGATGTGAAGACAAAGGAACCTTTGATGGGAAAAGGTAATGAACAAGCAAAGGAAGATGAAGAAGAAGATATGGACATTACAACCATTCCTAAACAAGAGGATGCTATGACAACAGAGTGGAAGGATGAATTCCTTATGAAGACTCAGGATGTGTTCAAGATGCATGATGGTATTGTGATTGGGACAATGCTTTTTCCATTGGTTTCAAGAGAGGATAGAGGGAAGTTATACTCTTCCATTTCAGAGGTTTGTAGACCTGATCAGACAGAGGTTATTGGAGCAGAGAACCTAAGAAAAGACATGAAGACCAAAGATGAAGAAACCATTGCAACATTGTAAAGGAAAAAGGCTAAGTAAAACAACTATCACTTCCTTGTTGTGATGGAAATTTTGAGGAGGAACAAACCAAGGTTCAAAATCAAAGGAGGACAAGGTGTTGAGGTAGAGATTGGGATACATCAAAGCATGAAGGATCAAATTCCAGGTGACAAGATAGTTGGAAGGCTAGTTTGCTTTGACAAGTTGAAACCAAAAGTGAAAATGAAGATCAATAGGAGTTGTTTCAAAGAGGACAAGAGGCAGTGCATAAAGGACATTAAGGAGGAGCATACAAAGGATGAAGACCTGTTACTACCCTCAATCCAAGAGTGCTTGGGATTTCTTTTGGGCGGGAGTTTGGTGCAGGAGCACCATGAAAATTTCATGCCTCCATGAGGCAACTCTTGATTTTTGATTCAATTTTTATGTTTCTACATTGTAATAAGGTCTAATAGACCATTTTGATGTAATTTGAGTCATTTAGAGTCCATAGTGTTAATATTGCAAAATGATGTAAAAGTTGTCAAATAGTTGTAATTGCAAAAATGACAAATTTGAGAAGCTCAACAGTCAAGCAACTTGAAAGGAAGTTGGGGGTCAGTTTTTTAGTTGTTTTTGGTTGATTAAGGTTTAACTATGGCGTGTGGGTCAAAGTTTGGCTCTGGATTTTTGTATTGCTGTTGCAGACCATGAATAAAACTCTATTTTTTCTTACAAATTACTAGTAAATGGCTGTTACAGGCCATTGTATGACCCCGTACAATCTGTTTTTGATCCAATTTGCATTGTGGTTGATATGTATGTGAGATAATAAGTGATTGGTTTTGGTTTCATTCAATTCCATTGTATTTTGAGCAAGATATTACAATTTTTGTCAAAACGGGTTATAACCCTGTTTTAGGGTCACAATAAGCTTTCTAAAATGCAATACTCCATTTCTAGCCATTGAAAACTCCTACAAATTGGTGTATAGAAGGATATTTATGTATTCTAAAAGACCTCTATGCTACAGGATCAGAGAATGAGGTTTTGAGCAAAATGTAATGATGCCTTAGGCTGTCAACAGTGTTATGTGAGCAACTAGGGAGCATAGAGGCTAGGGTTCGATGAAAAGCCATTGGAAATTGGTTGGAAAAGCATGAGCAGGTCACATTTAGAGTGTTTTAAGTGATAGTGGAGAGATTTGGGGTTTGGAACCAAAGGAATCAATAAACCCTCATGAGCATAAGCCTAATTAGGCCTATTAGGAAACTGGGACAGTCACTTTTTGAATCCTTTGTTTCAAAGAACACTATGCTGAATTTCGGATATGTCTTAGGAGGCCCAAAAGGGTATCTATATATGATTTCATAGTAGTAATTGGGGTACTGCCTTGAAATTTGTGAGGGAATGTTTCCTGTTGGAAACCTACTTGGGGTAAGAGTGGTTGATAAGGGAAACTTGTAAATTAGTGAAGTCCAAATCCTTGTGTGGTCTAGTTGTGTTTGTCATGTCATTTTAACTCTGTGAAATACTTTACAAGAGTTGGTTAAGTCTCTTTGAACCATGGAACCCATTTGGTGTTTGTGATCCTTGAATGTACAAACAGGTAATTTGGGGCAAACCAAAAGAAGGTTTGTATTTTGTGAAGTCTGAGATCTTTGGGTCATTAGTTGTTTACTTATGTTGTTTCCACAAGCCTAAAAGTGCTTTTAATGCTTGTTGAAGAATTTGGAGAGTTAATACCCATCTGGTGATTTGTAACCATGTTGAGCCTTATTCAAAGGAAGTAGTCACATGATGAAGAACCCATTATTGTGAAATATGCCTCCAATTGAGCGAAGTGAACCCATGCTCTGCATCAATGCTTGTCATGTTTTCAACTTCTGTACAACTAATAAGGGATTTACTATTGTCAAAGAATTCAATGGTCTTCCTTTTTCCTATAGTAGGATCAACTATGATTTTCAACATGACTCCTTCAATGAATATGTAAATAAGAGGCGAGTGCATTAGAAAATACATCAATCACAAACAAGGCCACACTATTCATACTAGGTAACATGTCATGACCTAGTCGAAGACTAGGATACCTTATGTGGTTTTATCCTCAATAGTAGAAACTTTTGAATATCTTTTAACTATTTTCTTGATCTCTATTTTTGGACTATATCTCACATGTTAGTTTTTTGTCACAACACATCAATTAGTTAATATTGTCAAAATCAACATCACATTAATTTTTATCCAAATAAGCTCCTTATTCTCTCATTTATTTTCATTTCTTAATATCCATTATCTCAATCTCATATCCTTATTTTTTAGTTTGATTTTATTGCAAGTAGGCATTAATCTATTAGTTTAAGAAATCATTTTCTTCCCCATCTAAATTAGTGAATCCATAATTATTAACATATTATATTAATCTATTAATCTAGTTTTTCATTTCTACACATTTATGATAGAAATTTTATGATATTTTTTTAATTTTTAGTTTGACACAATATGAATTTATCCTATATTTTTAAAGCCATTAACTTTTCATACCTAGAATCTCCTAAGACCCTTAGGTCCCCTTCAATGAAATACTAGGTTGAGACCTTATGTTGCCACCATGACACTATCTCTTCATTCTACCTCTTATGTGGATAATATTTTTCATTCAAATGAGGAAAAAATACTATTGTTAGTGTAAAAAGGTAATCACCTAATTATTCTTATTTAGATATATTCACACTAGCATGATTAAGCTTAATTAGGTCATGTGATTTTTGGTTTCAACTCATACTTGATTAAGACACATGTCATGATCAAATTTAATCCCATCTTTAGGTTTCATTGTATATTATGATAATTATCATTTTGCATCTTTCATAGAAAATTAGTTGCTTCTCTTATGTGATTGGATGTTTTAATTATAAGTGGTCCTTTGGGTTTCTATGGGGGTTCAATAATCAACTTTGACATGATATTAGAGCTTCAAATATGTAATTTCATTTTCTTTTTGATAGATTCAATCTTGAACATTCAAATGGTACATGCTAGTGCAAAATACACATCATTACAGTATCTAAAAGGCATCAAAACCCTAAGATCACAAACATCAAAATTAGAGTTTGGAAAATTAAGTTGGTTTTGTTAGTCTTGAATTTCATAAAAAAAATTCCATACAACCATACAAATTCAGACATCATCACTAACAATGTGTTGTAAAAAGATATGAATCATAGGTTGATACATCTATTTTTTTTTAAAAATAGATGAAAAAAAGGGGTCTTTATACTTGCAACAAGGTACAATTCATATACCCTACACAAAATTGCAAGGTAAGGTATGTGCTCCATGAGCTAGTTTCACATGGCCTACCCCATAAACTATGACCTACCAACTATAACAACTATAAAAAAGATCCCAGTGACTAGAATTAACATATAAAAGTGAATATTATCCTAAAAAATCCTTCACACAACTCACCAAATCAACTACATAGTACATTCCAATAGTTTATTTCTTCCAAATAATGGTTGTGTATCTTAGAGGGAAAATTTGGATTCTATATTAGCAAGGGATATTCCATCATCTAGAGAATATAATGTTGACTAGCATGCTAATGTAAGCATGAAATTATAAATTTTATCCTCCCATTGAGTCCCATACTCCATTGATAGTTTTTATTTTACACTTGATCTTCAAAGGATCTATTATTGGTCATAAAAGCTTATTTTTGTGACCAATTTTTTTCATTTGAGAAAAATAAAAGAAAATCAATGTAAAGGGTGCAGAGAAAAAATGATGTTGTTGTAGGATGACCTTTGAAGTTGTTGATGAATGAGAAAAATATTGGAGCCTATATGGTAATAAAAAATTACAATGGTATTGTTGTAAAAGGTGTTGATAGGTTGAAAAATTATACTTCTATCCTTAACAATGGCCAAGATAATGAAGTTGTATCTAATGCTAAAATGGGAGCATGTTTTGAAAAAATAGAACATGAAGGCCTATGATAGAGTGAATTGTAATTTCTTCTCAAGGCTATTGCAAAGTTTGGCCTTGGAGCCAAACTTATGGATATTACTATGAGATGATTTCAACCCCCAAGTTTATAGTTTTTATTAAGGAATCTCTATAAGGATTCTTCAAGAGCTCAAGAGAGTTATGATAGGGGGGTCACATATCCCCAATAATGGTTGAAGCTTTGGTACAAGAAATATCAAAAGGATAATCAATGAAGGTAGATTAAAAGGAATAAGACTTACCTCTTCTAGTCCTCCTTGCTCCCACCAATAATTTTTAGATGATACAATGATAATTAGTGAAGCATTGGTTAGAGAAACCAGTACACTAAAAGGAATCCTCTTGAACTATGAAAATCTTTTGGCCAAAATTTTAACCTCCTAAAAAGTACTATCTACTTCCAAAATACACCAACTATCTAGCAAAATGAAATTTATGGTATCCTATAATTCCAAGTGGAATTTCTCTACTTCTAAATATTTAGGTCTACCCCTTTTTATTGGTAAAGTCCATGATTCCTTATGGATAGAGAGAAAGATGGAGAGGTAGAGAAGTAGTTCTTGAGATTAAGGGATAGAAAGAGTGTTAGATAGAGATAGAGTTAGAGAAATGGATGATGATAGTGAGAGAGAGAGAGGTCTAGAGTGTAAGAGATATATAAAGAGTTAGATAGAGAGAGAGAGAGAGATGATGAAGCATGTTAATTATTGAAATTTGACCTCCTATTTATTGAAATTTGACCTATTGATTATTGAAATTTGACTAAGTTTGAAAAATTATAAGATCTTCCAAAACCTAGAATATGTTTTATAGCTCCTATAGATTTGAAACCATTCTCAAACATCCTAAAAATATATACATGAAATATAGCTTAAAGCATAAGAAATTAAATGTCCATATATACATGTCACTTATACTTAAATTTTCATACATAAATATAATTTAAATGTTTATTTCATGTATATAGTCTGACCAGAAGACAAAGAGAGATTTTTTTTACAGAAATACGAGTGTGTTATAACACACTCGTGTTATGTGAATGTAATCACATATCATGAGTGAATGCAATCACATAATGCACACACATTATGGTTTGGTAATGACTAAGCCTGGGCTTAGTCACTACCAACCCATAACATGAGTGTGTTTCATTATAACGTGCACATTTTTTTTCTTTTATGGGACCAAAAAGTGGGGTGGCCACTTTTCGTCCTCCATCTTGGTGTACACTCCCATGATACAATAATATTTCACTGGATATTCAAATACATCAACACTTTAACATATTACAAAATTTAAATTGAATTGAAATCTACTTTTAAAACTATTTGACATTATATGATATCACTAAGAAATAACAAAATTAAAACTTTAACTATCAAAACAATCAAGACTTGCTATCATTAACCATTAAATGAATCCCAAAGATTCATTCTACCAAACCATTATTTCCTACAAATATCTAATACAATAGTGTATGCTTTATCTAAGATAACCACAATGATGACATTTTACCTCAAGTGAGAAAATAATTTTATTTGATCTTCTTACACTTGTGATAACTAGATATGTGCAATAGATGTCGATTTAATAATATTATTTATTTTAAAGATTAGGGGAGAGGGGCCCATAGTGGAGCACCCTAACTTCACGTTTCTCAAAATCCAACGTGGAAATTTCAAATCACTCCCAATTTTGTACAATAGATTATTTGGCAACTCATGTGCTTCTATATTTCATTTTAGGGCCACATCAAAATGCTTTTTGTTGAGGTATCCAAAAATGCCCCCAAAAAAAGTGAGACCGATAGTGGTGCACTAAGTCATGTTTTATTGGTGTGCCGATGTGACATCACATGATTTGTCACTTTGTGTACTTTATGGATAAAAAGTGTTTTGCAATTAGTTATTAAAATGCTCCACTATGGGGCCCACTGAGGACTACTTCTATCCCCACTATTGGACCTTGCTTCATTATGGGCCCCTCTCCCCTAGTAATACTCCTAAACCAAGTTTTATTTTTTTATTTTTTTTGCATAAAATTAAAGTGAGTTATACTATTACACGTAACACATCTTGTAGCAGATATTTTTAGATATATCTCTAAAAGTAATAAAATATGCAATGTATCTAATAGTTGATGCATGTAAGTGAATCAATTGATAAAAAAAAATAACCTTATAACAATGACAAAATATTTTCAACTTATGATAACAAAACAAAAAAAAAATCATTGATAAAAAACTCTTTAAATCTTATTTTTTATAATTTCAAAAATATAATTGAAATCCCTAAAATAGCAAACAATAAATATGAATCATGAAAAATACAAGTTGTATTTGTGGTAGAGAACATAAATCTTAAAGAAACAATTAAATATAAGAGCCACATAAGTATGGAGAACAAGGCAAAGAATAGGTATAAACCAGGGAATAATTCTATTAAATTAGTTCTGAATGTGCCCATGCCTCCCACGAGGAAAAATAAAGTAGACAAAATAGAGTATCCTTTTTCTTAATCAATTGGAAGGATTCTTGTGGTGGTGGTGGGTCTTCAAAAGTGGCTTTTGGGGCTTGGAAGAAAGAGGCAATGATTCCAAGTGAGGACCAATACAACTCTACCTATGGCCATGATTGCTAGTAGAGGATAAGTCGGGTAAGGAAATCATAATTTTAGAACTTATGTGAGCCCCATCCTACATGATTTAACATACTCTAAAAGTATAAATTATCATAATCAAAATCTACCATTGCTTGGCTGTGATATGATGCTAAGTAAAAGATGAGTTTTAAAGGAAATCTTGCGAAGCTCTTTGAAGATAAATTTGTTTGAGCAATTCTTTCACTAGTTTTCAATCATAACCGTAAATACTTGATCTTAAATTAAGTAGTATTATTGCAAGAGGCATCAAAGTGAAATCATTGAATGCCTTTAATTAAGGGTAGTTATTCAAACCAAATAGAATGAGAAATAAAGAAATTCCATTACAATGAAACAAACCATTTCATATAAAGCTTAACAAAGATATAAATCAAATGGCTACTTCCACATATCATTACAACGATAGCATCACTAAATTGTAATCAGCAATGAGATACTTATTATTAGGTTGAAGAAACAAAAATTATATTTGTAGGCTTTGAATCTATGTGGATAAGTTTCAAATCATGCATATTTGTCACACATCTTCGGTAATATTAGGGAAAACAAATCTATTAGAAAAACACGGTTTGTATTTTTTTAGATGGCTCATCTGAAATCACACTAATAGGTGGGTATTAATAGAGAAGTTAGTGTAATTTTAGACGAACCACTTAAACAAGTCAAAGCTTAGAGTGTGATATTCAAGCCTAGCCAAAAAACACAAGTGGTCAATTTATTACAAAACCATTGTGCATTAAACTCAAGTGTTGGCCATAGACATGCCATTGACTGTAGAAACTATCTTCCAAATCTCATAGACAAGATCAATGGGAAATGGTTGAAAGCTAATTTTTAGTAGTTAATCATATAAGCTTGATCTAATATTTTCAAAAACTTGTTTGAGCAATTTCATTCATCCATAAAAAACCTAAATGACACTCTAACAACCTAAAGAAAATCTACCAAATATTGAGATAAAATATAAGATTAATGTTGCATGTCAATCAAATCGACAATTTCAAGGAGATATATATTGATCTAAAATACTCACAATACATTGAGATAAAATATAAGATTAATGCTTCCTTTCAACTGTCAATGGTCCCATGGGGAGAATTTATCTTGATATCCCATGAGTTGGGTGATGTTTTCATCATGTGGGAGCAATTCCAAGTATGCAGGCATTCATTAATCATGGTTGGAGATTTTAGGTGATGGATGACTAAGGTTGATGAAAGGATTAGTGGTGGAAATGATAAGGGTGATGGGTTCAATGATTTGAAATAAAGATAGTTTGAGAGAGCCCTTCCTTTCAAAAATACAAGAAGACTAAAAAAGTCATTTTCCCCTTTATGATATTTTCAATTTTAATTATTATTTTTCTTTCCTATTTCATTTTTTCTTTCTATTTTTATCTCTCCATTTTATTTTTCACAAATAGCATTTGCAAATAATTTAAAAATTATAATTAAGTCATTTCTAATTTTCAAAGGAATAATGAAATAATTCAAAATAATTTATTCTAAGAAATTCAAATAATTCAATTATCTTCACAAACAATAATAATTTTTCCTCACAATTAAACTAATTACAATAATGTTGAGCTACTACTCATGAATCAACTAGGACTCAAACCTAGTAACTTCCATTAGATATTGGAGGGCTCTACCACTAAGATATTTGACCCTTTATACATCCAATCCATGATTGGTCTAGGTGTGGATTATTTCCAACACCCCCATAAAGCCAAAAAATAAGTGTTTGGGGCTCCTAGCCTACCTTAACTTACATACATGTAAGGAAGCTACAATAGCGGAAAAAATTCCTACACTAATATTGAGAGGAGGTTTATGCAAAAAAAAATTAAATTTGTACAATAGTTACAAAAACTAAACATAAATAGCATTCTTACCACAACACTATGATTTACATGGGTAAAACTCTTTCAAGACAAAAATCACACACTCCAAAATCCATCAATATATTATTTAAAATCAAGATGATTACAATATAATTATAGAGAAAGATTCTCATAGCAGTATCACCAACTAAAGATTCAGATACAACTCAACAACTATCAAACATTCACATAATCTAATAATGTAATACACAATCGTAATACAATTCCCTCATAAAATAGGGCTACCTTCTAGGGTAGGACAAGCCAACATAAGCTCTATTGTTAGGGATGTGACCTAATGATGAAAAGTCCAAATTTACAATGATAAAATATATATAAAATGTTGCTTTCAAAGACATTTCCCCCTAGCCCCTGTTGGGGGGTCATCCCTCCCAGACCTTGTAATGGGGTACCCCCTTGCAACCCCCCATGCTCAATATATTAACCTGTTATAATTGTAAGGTTGACACACCATTTTTCCTAGCAATATCATGTTGAGATACTTCTCATGGAAAAGATAGGATTCAAATCTAGGAACTTCCATTTACTATTGGAGTTCTTTACCACCAGGCTATTGGCCCTTTTGTGTATATTCCATCATTGGTTTATGTGTGAGTTATTTCCAACATCCCTCATAAGTCACATTTTAGATGCTTGGAGATTCTATCTTAGCTTGTCTCTTATATTATGTTGAGTTATTTGTCATGGACCAACTAGGACTTGAACCTAGGACCTTCCATTTGCTATTAGAGTGCTCTACCATTGAGCTACTAGCATGTTCATGACTAGTCCATTATTGATCCAAGTGTGCCTTATTTCTAACACCCTTTGTAAGCCACACTATAGGTGTTTTGTGCTCCTATTCTACCCTAACACTGATATCATATTGAGCTACTACTCATGGACCAACTAGGACTTTAACCTAAGAAATTCCATTTTCTAATAGAGTACTCTACTACTGAGCTATTAGCACTTTTGTGTAGATTCCATCATTGGTCCAATTGTGGCATATTTCCAACATCCCCATAAGCGACACTACAAGTGCTTAGAGATCCTAGCTTACCCTGACTTTGATACCATGTAAGATTTGACTATGAAGCCACTAAAAAAATAAATGACTGAAGGAAAGAAATAATATAAATCTATAATTGAGAGAATAAAATAGATTATATTCAATGTAAAATGTAAGGCATATCAAAATAAGCGAACATATAATTGCTCTATGGGCGAGTATATATAGGATATATTACCTAGTATACTAGAAACACAATCAATGTGGGATAATGTGTAACAAGTCCCTAAGTAAACTTAACCTATTGTGAAAAAGAAGCTAGGTGGAGAATTAGCTAGGAAATAAAGTAGTTAGAAAATATTCCCTATTCACATTGACACCCACTTAAGTGTTAGGGGAAGAAAAGAGAAAAATACTCAAATATGGGTCCTAAAAATAAGGCATAATGAGTATCCATTTATAAATATCTCCTCAAAATAGAAGAGAATGAGAAAAACCAATGGAAAAAAACTCTCCCCCATGAGAGACAAAGATAATAAAGCCTAATTGACTCCCCATAAAGAAATGTCTTGCACTCCCAAAAGAGATTGAAGATGGGTACATACTTGCTCTTACTGAAGGATTTGGTGAAGATATCTACAAATGTCTCTATTGTTGGACCATAGAGAAAATCAATAACCTAATCCTAAATCAAATCCCCAAGAAAACACACATGGATCTTGATGTGTTTGGTCTATTGATGGTGGACCAGATTCTTTGAGATCTTAGTGTCATTTTGGTTGTCACGATAGTTGACTAATGGCTTCTAAAAAGTTATGCTTTAGTTAGGATATTCTAAATTCAAATAGTCTTAGTAGTGACATTAATAGGCTATCAAAGCCCAGTCTTATTCAAAGAGAGATTAATGACATTGGTCTTCTAGCTTTTCCAAAAAATAGGACTAAAACCAAGGTGAAAATTATAGCCAAGTGTGAACTTGCAATCATCAAGATCATCAACCCAATTAGATTATGTGTATCTAATAAAATTTTGAACTTTTTCTTGTTGCATAATGAATCTTGTAATTGTGAGTGTCTTGTATGTAGTGCATAATGTATTTCAGTGCCTTCTAATGAAGCTCATGAGGATCTATCATGGAGAATGAAAAAATTCCAACTAAAAATGAAATGTCAGAGTGGGTATGATTCAAGTAGATGAGGCTACCAATAAGTTTAAAATGCAAAGTGGTATCAATAAGTGTTGTGGAAAAATTCACCTCAAGCTCGAACCTATAAAAAAAGGGAGTCGATGCAAGCTTACAATCACCAAGTTGAGAAAATGAGCTAGAAGATCAAGAGTTTATTTGGGTTAGGAAAGAGAGTTCCCAAAAGAGGTTTGAGTGATCTTGATCCTAAGAAAATATTGTAACCAAGTTTCCTAGATGACAAACATCAACATATGGTGAGGATGCCTCAAATTGCGTTATGCAAATGTACTTGTTCTTAAAACAATATTAAACAACATCTATGACCAATGAATATTTAGATAAACACAAATAACTCACTTCAATCTAAGGGAATAGGTAAACATACACGTGTACTTGCAACATCAAACTATTAGACACTCTTTGAGACAAGTAGTAGAGATATAAAATGATGAAACATATTCACATTTCTTGCAAGTTAATAGATAGTAAATAATAGACTTTTGAGTAAAAATAATAAAACCTAATTCTATATTAGAAATCCAAAGCATAGTCATAAGAGGACATAGCCCATGTTTATACAATGACTAGAGCCCTATTTTAAAATTCCACCAAAGGATCCCAAGAACATTACAAAAGAATAAAGAGTAAAGAAGAGGGGGAGGAGATAGATGTCAAGTGTGGTGGGACATGCTTTAGTTTATCTTCAACTTTCACCAAATTAATGGACAAGAGGTTCCATGTTTAGGCAATTGAGGATTTTGGCTACAAGTAATCAGAGCCATATAATGACCTCTTATTCATGTAAATTCCCCCTACCACATTTGAGAGTGAATGACCTATATGATCCATAGGATAATGAATTCCAATTGCTCATGACAAATATCTAGGGGTGGTGAGAAATCGTGAATCATTGAGAAGAGTGGGGTGTATGTTAGATGTGAGATAGAACATGTATGTCACATCAAATTGGTGCATATTTTTCTAGAGTCTTCAAATATATGTGGTAAGGGTGGGAAAGATACTAAGGAGGAGAGATGGTCATTACGTGAAGTTCTTGATGGAATGTGTATGACTCCTTTTTATAATGAATAAGGTCAAGAAGCTTTAGACTGTTGGATGTCACTTTTGAATCAATAGCTTATGTAATTGGAAAGATGCTAACATGGAGGGTACCTTGAGAAAAAGTTCTTGAAATAGGGCCCACCATAGTATTAGGCTTGATGACATATAGAAGGGAGAATGTGAAAGTATTAGCATCACCAAATATCCATAGAAGATCAACAATTGGCACATTTGGGAGGATGTCATTGTTAAGCACCTTGTGAGAAGATGAGATATAGATGAAGAGACGAGACTTGTGTTGATGTGAACATTATGGTAAGGAGATGATCTACACCATTAGATGGATGATGAATGACCTACAAGAAATTTCAACTACAAAATCACCATAAGGAAAAAAAGAATGTGAGACTGGTCAGTCATGAAATAGAAGTGGGACCCATGCAAATAGGGGTCGTGTAGGCAAGAGAAACCTTTTAACTTATAATTATGATACTTGACAGTGTTTCAAAGAGGCTAAAGATAGCCAAATCTAATGAAGGGGCCATGGGTGACATTGAGACATCAAAAGTTAAGGGAAATGCCTCATGAATATCATGAAACTCATAGCTCATGCTTTCAATTGAACAAATCAAAGTAGGTGACCTAAAACTTAAAAAGAAAAGCATTGAAGACATTGGAGGGACTTGGAGTCTAAAGAAAATTAGCTAGAAGGGAACTTGAGGAATCCATCTAAGCTAGTATGCATTACTAGAAGGGAGTGTGTAAGGAAATCACCCTACAAGATTCCCTAAAGATGTTTGTAAAAACCATATGTCCTTATATAAATCCAAATACTAGAATTCAAGCCAAATAAGTTCTAGTTTACAAAAATGTTCGGAATCAAATTCACAACTTGTAGATTCAACTCCATGTAACTAGTTTAGGTCTACACATGCAAAGTTGACTTCCACACTTGTAGAAATGAATCCTAATAGTGTGCAATCAAATTCATAGGTCAATGATAGATTGTAACATTTTAGAACTTTGAAGGATAACTTCCTAACACTTGAACAAAGATATCTACATCAAAATCAAAACTAAACATCTGCATATTTAAAATTTCCAAATTTATTCTAACATTTATTGTGACTTTTAATCTAAAATTTATTTGTACAAATTTAAATTTAGATGTATGATATGATTGAAATGTTATTTTCTCAAATTTATCTCGTAAACCTAAATACAATCAATCCACCATTTAATTTTACCCCAAATGTGAAGAACATTAACTTCTTTAAATAAGTAGTTACTTGATAAAAGTATTGACAATGACTAATGCACATACTCACACCTAACAAACTCCATAGTCTTTTGCAGAGGAATTAGTTGTTCCTTTCACACACATTGTTAGAACTTGACCTCATCTATTTCGACTTCTTATAAATAACTACAAAAAATTATGTATATGAAAGATAAAAGATACACATTGTTGGAACTTGGCCTCGTCTATTTCACTTGTTGTAAATAAGTACAAAAAGTTATTTTTTGTGAAAGGTAAAAGATAACAGATTGGTCTATGAAAGTGGGGTGAAAGTAATAATGATAAAGGAGAATGGTCTGTGAAAAGTGTGTCATACGGGAAAGAAAAATCAATATTAGATTTTGATACCTCAAAGGACAGCTACCTGTCGGTTAACGGATATTATCTTACCATTCTTCTTTTACTATTCCATTTTCAACATCTTTTTAACCGACTCGAATTAATTTATTTTGGTGTAGAATACAACATTTCTTCGAGAGATTGGATGAAAAATGTGGAGGGTACGGTGAATCCTTTCTAGAAGTGGCCTCGCATTCAATGACTTACAACAAAACTATTTACTAAAATATTGCAACTTTCCAAATCTCCATGGGGCTTCATAAACTATTCTATGTGATTTTGATAGAAAGGATTTTCATTTTTTTAATCTAGCAGTTTAGTTGAAAGTGATTTTTGGTATCTGATATTTTACTGTTACATTAAAAAAAATACATTTATTCTTTGTTGTACACAGATGAAGCATTTTATTTGTTCATTTTGTAGTTTATTTTTATGTTATTTTATTTAAATATTGTAAATGTATTGTCTTAGCATTCAATTTTACTCATTTGACATACTAACCAATAAACATGATTATCTAAACTTACTAGTTCCTTGTCTCTTTGTTTTGATCAAGATCTTTGGTTTAAGCATTTTTTCATATTAGTCCATGTCGATTGGCTTGGCCTAATGTGTGGACTTGATTGCATGTGATGACTTAGTCTACTTCCTTCAAAATTAAAATTTTCCTCCCAAGCAGACTTTCCTAAAATATGACCATTATCCTACCAACATACACACCAAATGCATCAAGTTGTGTGTCTAGGAACATGTATTTAACGAAACATCTAGGTAGTTAAGAACATCACATATTTATATCATTACTCTCATCAAGTATTTACATCAAGAGCACTCAACCTTTTTCTCAATCTCAATTTAACCCTAGTTGGATCAATGTTTGCATCTATGCTTGTCATGTTTTTAATTTTTGTACAACTAATAAGGGATTTACTACTATCAAAGAAGTCAATGATATTCATTATTCCTACAAGAGGCTCAACTATGATTTTCAACATAACTCCTTATTCAATGATTATGTAAATAGGAGGTGGGTGCATTACAAAACACATCAAGCACATATAAGACCACACTAGTCATACTAGACCTAGCATGGCATGTCCTAGTCTAAGACTAGGATACCTTATGTGGTTTTATCCTCAATAGTAGAAAATTTTGAATATCTTTAACTATGTTTTTTATCTCTATTTTTGGACCTTATCTTAAGTTTTTTTTTGGGTCACAACACATTAAAATTGGTTAATAGGGTCAAAATCAAGATCACATAAGTTTAAATCCAAATAAGCTCCTTATTCTCTCTTAGTTATTTTCATTCCCAAATCTCAAGTATTTCAATCTCATATCCTTGTTTTCTATTTTTGATTTTATTATAGTTAGGTATTAATCTATTAGTGTAAGAAATCATTTTCTTCCTCATCTAAATTAGTGAATCCATAACTATTAACATATTATATTAACAAGGAGGAGGACATCAACAAGTTGTGGGAGCGAATGGAGAAACTTGAATGGAAGTTTACTAGGCTAACAGGTTTTACCATTAAGATCATCCACAGATCTGTCATTGCTCTCTCTGATGTCATCAAGGAGGAGGTGGACAAGAAGAACAAGGGTGAGGACCCTAATTGGGTCGAGGATGATGTTTTAAATCTCCTTTTTCAGAAATGGGAAGGTATCACCAATTAGTGGGCTAGTATGTGTGTGTGTGTGTGTGTGTTGGGTCTCTACTGTCTGTATGTTGTGTCTATTATATTTTTGGTTTTTATTAATTTTGGTCTGGACTCTATAATGTACTATTTGTCTTGGTCTTTTTTTGGCCCTTTGGGCTCGTCATGTAATGGGTACTACACCTAGTAAATGTAGCCTATCTAATCAAAAAACATATTATATTAATATATTAATCTAATTTTTCATGTCTACACTTGTACAATATAAATTTTATGATATTTTTTAATTTTAGTTTGGTACAATATTCATTTATCCTATATTTTTCAAGCCATTAAATTTTCACACCTAGAAGCCCCTAAGACCATTAGGTCCCCTTCAATAAAATACTAGGTTGAGACCTTATATTGCCACCTATGACTACCTCACTTCATTCTACCTCTTATGTGGATAATATGTTTCATTCAAATGAGGAAAAAATATTATTGTTAGTGCAAAAAGATAATCACATAATTAGTTCTTATTAATACCTATTCACACTAGCATGCTTAAGATTAGGTCATTTTCTTTTTGGTTTCAAGTCATACTTGATTAAGACACATGCCATGTTCAAATTTAGTCCTATCCTAGGGTTTCATTTGTGTATTTATAATAAAGGTTTCATTGCATATTGTAATCATTATAATTTTACACCTTTCATAGCAAATTAGTTGCTTCTCTTATGTGATTGGATGTTTTAATTATGTGATCCTTTAGGTTGCTATGGGGGTTGAATAATCAACTCTGACATGATATTAGAGCTTGAAATATGTAATTTTCTTTATTTTTTTTAGAGATTCAACCTTGAACAATCAAATGGTGCATGCTAGTGCAAAGTATACATCATCATTGCATCTAGAAGGCATCAAAACCCTAAGATCACAAACATCAAAATTGGAGTTTGGAAAAATCAAGATGATTTTTTAACCTTGAATTTCATAAAAAAAATTCATACAACCGGATGGATTCATACAACTAGATAAAGAATCATACATCATCACTACAATTGTTTTGTAAAAAGATCTGAATCATAGGCCAATATGAAATCTATTTTTTAAATTAATTTTTTGTTAGATTTTAAAAAATTGCTCTTTATACTTGCAACAAGGTACAATTCAACCCTACATTTAAATTTGCATGACAGGGTATGTGCTCCATGATCTAGTGCCAAGTGGCCTATCCCACTAACTATGACCTACCACTTGTAACAACTATCGTTAAAAATATCCTAGCGACTAGAATCAACATATACAAGAGAATATTCTCCTTAAAAAGCCTTCACACAACCCACCAAATCTACTACACAATATAGGTAAATATTTTATTGTTTCCAAATAATGGTTTTATATTTTAGAGGGAAATTTTGGAATTCCATGTTAGTAGTGAATATTCCATCATCTAGAGAATATTATGTTGACTAACATGCTAATGTAAGCATGCCATCATAAATTTTACCCTCCCATTAAGTCCCCTAATCCATTGATAGTTTTTTATTTTACACTTGACCTTTAAAGTATCTATTATTGGTCATATAAGCTCCTTTTTGTGAGCAATTTTTTTATTTGGGAGAAAATAAAAGAAATTCAATGTAAAGGGCGTTAGAGAAAAAATAATATTGTTGTAGGATGAGCTTTGAAGTTGTTGATGAACGAGAAGAATCTTGGAGTCTATATGGTAATGGAAAATTACAATGGTATTATTGTAAAATTTGTTGACAAGTTGAAAATTATACTTCTATCCTTAAAAATGGCCAAGATAATGAAGTTGCATCTAATGCTAAAATGAGAGATTGTATTGGAAAAACTATACCATGTAAGGAGAAAATCCCCCAAAATATATAAAATTCACTTATTAATAATCTCAAATTCATATTGTGTGAGAGGAAAGTGGAGTTTAATAATTTTGGGCATAGTATAAGATCAATTAATTGAGAGTTCAAATGCTAAAAATGGTTCCAAAAAGGATATGCATGAAAAAAATGTGTATAAGTTTAAATGGTAGAATTCAATTTTTCAATAATAAAATCATTGAGATGATTAGTTCAAATCACTTCAATAGTTTTAGAATCTAGGTATGTATGCACATGCACTTTTGTTTTTCATTTTCATGTCAATTTTTGGTTTTGTGGGTTAGAGCTCACAGTCACTAGTTTACCTTTGAATCACTAGTTTTACCAACAAAATAATCACCTTTTCAATAAAAAAAATCATTGGGGTGGTTGACGAATCACCTACGAATAATTTTTGATTTCTCCCTTTCAAAAGGGGTGATTTCAAACAATGAACTTACTTTTCTAGCTTTTGGGCCATTTTTGGATTTTTAATGAATTTTTGTTCTTTGCTATTTTTTGGGGCTTTTGTAAGAAAGTTGGAACCATTTTCAACAAGATTTCTACATTAGGTGAAATTACACCATAGATAAAGCATGGATTTCTCATGATTTGGATGGGAATATTCTTACAAACTAGCATGTTCTTTGATAGGATAAGTTGGGTTGAGTGGCTTGGTTTATGATCATGTATCCTTTACCCAAAATTATTTTGATATTCTTAATTTTAGGATACAACCTAAAAAACCTTATATTTTCTTAGTGCGGTTGGTGAGTGGATGGCCATATTGAATAATTTCTACTTGATTAGGTGTTCCCATCAAAGGAGATTATCTTGTATATTAATGGAAGTGATAATCTTATTATGTTTGGGTTCGTTATATATCTATGAATAATCTTGCATATTAATGCAAGTGATAATCTTATTAAAAAGATTACCAAAATTTATTGTTGGTAGACATATTTTTGTCAATAGGCCTAAATACAACTAACCGACATAAGTATTGTGATGACACAAATTGTTACCATGCACTCATAAGCTTTGAGTGTGGAGTTGAGCATTCTAATACTATTTAATATGGAAAATCACTCAACTATACATTGAGAACCACTAACAAATTTTGATCACCTTTAAGAATTACCATAACTCTTTTCTTTATTTCTTTCTTTCTTTTAGTAATTAAAATGTCTATTATGCTTTGGAGCTTTAAGGGTACTGATGATGAGTGCAAAATATGTCCCATGGATATAACTAGTTGAACTAAATATCATAACTATAAGCACATACCAAACCATTTTCATGTGCACTCATTAAAGTTTTGAGTGCAAAATTGGAAGGTTTCAATGCTATTTAATATTGGGGATTTAATGAGAGTACTTTGAGTCCTATTGAACTCATTTAGTCACTTGTGAACATTAATATAATTTCAATTAGGAAAAGTATATTTTGTAATATGTATGCTTTGAGACTCAAGAAATTGAAATAGTTGATAGAAGGATGCAATTGATACAACTATTGAACTAAGCATCATTATTGTACTATGATTTAAAATGCCATGTACTCATGTGAAGAGGTAATTAGCCTTGGGAATTGAAATGGAAATAATATGATAACTTGGAGGGTTAAAATGGAGGTACTGTGTGCTGTACTTAAGGATCAAGAACCCACATAAGGGTAGTCCATCCTTATAGCCTTCACACTCAAAACACACATAGACACAACCTAGAGGCTTCAATGCAAAAGCACAATAGCTTTACTAAATTCATGTAGCTTTAAGCAACTTGCATACAAATTAAATTATGCTATAGAAATAATTATTGTAGATTTTCTCTCAATCTCTTACAATAAGGCTTCACAAATTTTTTTTTTGCTTATTGTAATACCTCCTTCAAATTATAGGGCTTATGTTATTTCTTATCTTTTCCCATCAAAGTTACAATTCCCTTTTTTGTAGGGGTTAATATTTATCAGGTCACCACTCTATTCTCCTCTCTCAAACCTACCCACCACAATGGAGAGTTCCCAATAAAAAATAAAATGGTCTATATATTAGCTACTATCACCAACCAAGAGATTTGTATAGCTCTTGTTGTTAGCCAAGAAAATAAACTACCACATGAGGATGATTAAGTTAATCTTGAATAATGCCACATAGACCAAGAATATTTCCTTATTTCACCCTAGCAAAGAAGGGATTAACACCCAAGGGATGATTGAAATAATGATCAAGGAATCCATGAGCTTGATGTAGAAGAACAACATCAAGAGAAAGATAAAAACTAAGGATATATTCTTCAAAATATTGTTAGATTGCCTAAGAGAATATCTAGATAGAACCTAATAACTTGAAAACACCTCATGGAAATAAAAAATCAATTGTGATGATTAAGAAGGAAAAATTAGCTAGAAATAATATTAAAGAATGTATTCATTGTCAAGAAAATTGAACAACAATAACCATGTGGTGATAGAGACTTAGTCATTTAAAAAATAGAGAGGTTTGATAAAGCTCAACTCTAGTAACATGACTAATAAATTAGCACAAAAGGAAAGAAGGTGAGAAAGGATATAACACACGCCACTTCATATTCAAAGTACCATATGCCATAAAAGAGTAAGGTTATCCAAATTGGTTAGTTTTATTTTAGGAATAAAGTCAGTAGGAAAAAATCAAACCCATTACCTCCAAGACTTTAAAGTGAATAATAATTGATAGTAAGTTAAGAGTTTAAAACAACCTTTATTTGATTATATTGCGTAAGGAAATAATAATTGTTAGTTTGATCAAATTTACCATATATGACTTAAATCTTGAATAGTAGAAATCGCCTTTTGTTTAATTGATTATCACCACCAAGTACCAAGGTTAAGCATTTAAATTTAGACCTCTTGAAGCTAAAATCACATCTAGTGCTCCTAATGCTAGAATTTTAGTCCTCTTATAGTAGAATAAGGCATGGTACTATACAAAAAATATACATGTTATCCTAGTAGGGTGCCCGAAGTTCCTCAGTAAGTTAGCTCTAGCTCTAAAAAGATGGTCAAAAAGTTTCAGCACTTCATTGGAATCCTTTAATGTGATGTCAATTTAGGTTATACTCCTGGTTCTCTCATTAGAATTTTGGGATAAGGAGTTTTTAAAACAAATTAATAATTTCTTTAATCATCTCTTGATCATTGATCCTATAATGAGCTCAATAAGTGGGCTGGTTTTTATGATTATTTTTGTTTGTATTGATTAGGACTCCATCCTCCCCTCTAGGATATCAATAAATTCTAAGTTGGGTTCTTGGAATCAAGTACTAGAGTAGGAATCATCTCTCTTAGTGTGCTTCAAATGAAAAATATTGGTTATTGAGCTAAGAAATTCTCACCTAGTATAAGTCAATACAAATATAGAAATAAAAAGAGTCTATTGGGTCAAGTGGTAAGGAATATGAGAAGGAATTTGAGCTAGAGAATCCTATCAACAATAAGATCATCAACCTAGGATTAGTTTCCTCTTAGCCATCTAGAGGGGAGAGTCAAGAGAATGATTCCTTAGGGGACTTTTCCAAATATTGAAGCCCAACCATGGAAACCCCTTTGTGTTTCAATCCTCAAAGGGGAGATATTCCCCTTAAAGATATTGGACTAGCATTAAGTTAGAATCTCAAGAGTTTTTTAGGGGTTGATGAGGTTTTTGAATTCCTTGAGATGATAGTTGCTCCTCCTATTATGGTTTCCCTACCTTCTAGTGATATTGGGGAAGAAATGTAGGTGTTAGAATCCAAGAGCATGTAAAATTATGTCCCCCTTATGGTGGGCCTTAAAGATAGTTGATTGAAGGGTATCAAATCATCTATAAATCCCCAAAAAGGGCCAAAAAAAAGAAGCTCTATAAATATTTATGGAAAGCCATGCTTTTATGGTGAGGGTAGAAAAGAATAAGAATTTATTCACACCCTCAAAAGAAAAGAAACACAAAGATATGGATATCCAATATAGCATGTAAAAAAGGAACAAAAAAATAGTATATTGTAGGGAAAATCCTAAAATTTAAGGGAGATTCCACTAGAAATATGTTAGAAAAAGAGGTGCTAAAAAGAGATTATTGAGGGGAATCAACAAATGATAATTGATATGTAATTTTTTTTTTTTTAAATCATATAATTGATATGTGATCAAAGTGCACTTATAAATCTAAGAAATGAAAATTGTATTGTGAAATGTCAAAGGGCTCAATAATCCTCACAAGCATGACCTATTGACAAATCTTGTCTAGGAGCATAAACTAGATGTTCTACTAGTTCAAGAGATAAATGTTAATTGAAAAGCTTCTTAAATTCAAGAATAATTTCTTCAAGGGATATATAAATTTTATAAATTTAATGTTGATGGTGCCTCTTGAGCCATTGCCACTCTCTAGAGCCCTAAGACATTATAGTTCACTCTACCTTGATGAAAGAATCAAACCATGTTGTTACATTGCTCACTAATAAGAGAGACAACATCTCATGGATCTTCTTGAATATTCATTCCCCCAACTCTAGAGGAGCTAAGAAGAAGTTATGGACTAATCTCAAAAACTTAAAAAAGGCTTCACCTCAACACTAAATGGAATTTGATGGGGAACTTCAATACCCCTTAAGGGATATGAGAAGAAAGGTGGATCTTAGATTTTAACAAAAAATATGGATTATTTTATGGACCTTATTAATGAACTTACTCTTATAGGGAGCTAACTTTACTTTTTCCAATATATGTTTGGGATCTTCTCTCATAAAACTAAGGGTAGATTGAACCTTGATTTCTCCCAAATGGCTAACTATTTATTTATGTTCCTTATCTACTCTTACACTACTTGGTTTTGACCACTCTCCTATGATTTTCTATGCTAAACACTTGGATAAGAAGAAATGTATTTTTTCATATTAAAAATATGTAGAATCAACACTCAAATATTAAGAATAAAATAGTTGAATGGTGGAGCATTAAGGAAAATGATTCATTTATGTATAGAATAGCTAAGAAAATTAATAATGTCAAGATCACCATCTAGAAATGGAATATAAAATCCTTTGGTCACATTTTCAAAATAAAGGAGGAACTGAAAAAGAAGCTATACTCTATCTAAAGGGAAATCTATAAAAGGGGTTTGTTCACCACCCTCTCAGTTTGTGAGAAGTCTCTCTTGTTTGAATTACACTCTATCACCTCCAAATAGGACTTATGGAGGAAACAATCTAGGGATATTTTTATAAATAAAGGAAATTGTAGCACCAAGATCTCCCCACTTAACCACCCTTAAGTACATATCAACCAATAGAAATAGAGAGATTAGAGGGGAAAATATCTATTCACCATAGAAAATGAAATCAGACATAAATCTTCTAATATTTTTGGACCTTCTATTTTGCAGTCAATCCATAAACTTGGATATTCAATTGGTTCTTGTGGAAGAGATTCCATAGCTCCTTAATGAAGAAGAAAACATAGAGCTTTAAACAAAATTCTAATAGATGAGGAGATTAGGAAGGCTATATTTTCCTTTGAGAAAAACAAAACTCTTGGGCCTAATGGCTTTTCACAGGCCTTCTTCTAGACATTCTAGGAGATTATCTCCAAGGATGTCATAGTTTCCACCAATAATTTTTTTGTAAGTTGTGTGTTGTTAAAGGAGTTGAACTCTTGCTTCATAGTCCTTATTCCACGAAAACTAGGTGCAAATTATTTGTGGTGACTTTAGATCAATTATCCTTTGTAACTTTATCTACAAGATTTTTTAAAGGTAATTACAACAAAATTGTAGATGGTTCTCCCCAAACCGATCTCTCTATAGTAGAGTGGATTTGTTCAAGGAATACATATGATGGGCTATATCATCTATATTCATGAAGTCCTCCACTCATTGTAAAAAGATGAAAAAGAAGGATTTTTTTCTCAAACTAGATCTCATGAAGGCCTATGATAGAGTGAATTAGAATTTATTCTCAAGGCTATTGCAAGGTTTGGCTTTGGAGCCAAACTTATGGATATTACTTAGGAGATGATTTCAACCCCAAAGTTTAGACTTTTTATTAATGAATCTCTATAAGGATTCTTCAAGAGCTCAAGAGGTTTAAGATAAGGGGATCACATCTCTTGATAATGGTTGAAGCTTTGGGAAGAAATATCAAAAGGACAATCATTGACTTGGCAGATTTGAAGGCATAAGACCTACCTCTTCTAGTCCTCCTTGCCCCCACCAACAATTTTTAGATGATTCAATGATAACTAGTGAAGCATTGGTTAGAGAAACCAATAGACTAAAATGAATCCTCTTGAAATATGAAAAATATTTTGGCCAAAATTTTAACCTCCTAAAAAGTACTATATACTTCCAAAATACCCTAACTATTTAGCAAAATGAAATTTATGGTATCCTAGAATTCCAAGTGGAATTTCTCCCTTCTAAATATTTAGGTCTGCCCCTTTTTATTAGTATTAAAGTCAATGATTGCTTATGGATAAAGAGAGAAGGATGGAGAGGTAGAGAGGTAGTTCTTGAGCTCAAGGGAGAGAGAGAGATAGTCAAATAGAGATAGAATTAGAGAAAGGGATGGAGATAGTGAGAGAGAGAGGTCTAAAATGTAAGGGATATATAAAGAGAGATAGAGAGAGATATATATGATAGAGCATGTTGATTACTGAAATTCGACCTCTTGATTTTTGAAATTTGACATGTTGATTTCTAAATTTTGACTAAATTTGAAAAATTATAAGATCTTCCAAAACCTAGAATTTGTTTTATAACTCCTAGAGATCTGAAACCATTCTCAAACATCCTAAAACTATAGACATTAAATATAACTTAAAGTATAGGAAAGTAAATTTTCATATATAAATGTCACTTATACTTAAATGTCCATAAATAAATGTCATTTAAATATTTATTTCATGTATATAGTCTAACCAAAAGACAAAGAGAAATATTTTCTTTTATAGAAATGTGAGTGCATTATAATGCGCTCATGTTATGTGAATGTAATCACATAACACGAGTGAATGCAATCACATAATGCAAGCACATTATGGTTTGGTAATGACTGAGCTGAGGTTCAGTCACTACCAACCCATAACACGAGTGTGTTTCATTATAACGTGAACAAATGTTTTTTCTTTTATGGGACCAAAAAGTGGGGTGGCCACTTTTTGGCCCTCCATCTTGATGCACACGCCCATGATATGATAATATTTCACTGAATATTCAAATACATCAATACTTTAACATATTACAAAATTTAAATTGAATCAAAATCTACTTTTAAAACTATTTGACATTATATGATATCACTAAGATTAACAAAATTAAAACTTTAATAATCAAAACAATCAAGACTTGCTATCATTAACCATTAAATGAATCCCAAAGATTCATTCTACACAAACTTTATTTCCTACAAATATCTAATACAACTGCGTATGTTTTATCTAACCACAATGATGGCATTTTACCTCAAGTGAGAAAACAAGTTTATTTGATCTTCTTACACTTTTGGTAACTAGATATGTACAGTAATCTAATAATATTATTTATCTTAAGGATTAGTAATACTTCTAATCCAAATTTATATTTTTATTTATTTTTGCATGAAATTAAAGTGAGTTACACTATTACACACAACACATCTTGTAGCAGATATCTTTAGGTATATCTCTAAAAGTAATAAAATATACAATTTATTCAATAATTAATGCATGTAGGTGAATTAGTTGATACACAAATCATAATCTGATAACAATGGCATAGTGTTTTCAACTCATGATCACAAAACAACGACAAGAATGCAATACATAAAATCCATTGACGAGAAATTCTTTAAATCTTATTTTTCTGATTTCAAAAATATAATTGAAATACTTAGAATAACAAACAATAATATATGAATCATGAAAAACACAAGTTATATTTGTAGTAGAGAACATAAATCTTAAAGAAACAATTAAATATAGAAACCACATAAGTATCGAGAACAAGGCAAAAGAATAGGTATAACCCCCGGAATAATTCTATTACATTAGTTCTGAATATGCCCATGCCTCCCACGAGGAAAACTAAAATAGACAAAAATAAAGTATCCTTTTTCTTATTCTTAATCAATTGGAAGGATTCTTGTGGTGGTGGTGGGTCTTCAAAAGTTGCTTTTGGGGCTTGGGAGAAAGAGGCAATGATTCCAAGTGAGGACCAACACAACTCTACCCATGGTCGTGATTGCTAGCAGAGGTTAAGTTGGGTAAGGAAATGATAATTTTAGAACTTATGTGAGCCCCACCCAACATGATTTAACATACTCTAAAAGTATAAATTATCATCATCAAAATCTACCATTGCTTGGCTGTGATATGATGCTAAGTAAAAGAGTTTTTTAGGAAAACTTGCGAAGCTCTTTGAAGAGAAAATCATAAGAGAATGATAAATGTAGGTCCCACAAAGGATAATGTTGTTTACCCCACATTAATTGCATTCAAAATCTACTTCTCTCCTTCTCTTGCCCTATCACCCCATTTTTTTTGAGCAATTCTTTCACCAATTTTCAATCATAATCGTGGACCCTTGAGCTTAAATTTAAGTAGTGTGATTCTATTATTGCAAGAGGCATCAAAGAGAAAACATTGATTGCCTTCAATTAAGGGTAGTTATTCAGACCAAATAGAATGAGAAATTAAAAAATTATATTACAATGAAACAAATCATTTCATATAAAGCTTAACAAAGATATAAAGAAAACATTATTTTGTAATGGCTACTTTCACATATCATTACAACCATAGCATCACTAAATTGTAATCATCAATGGGATACTTTATTATTAGGCATTTTGTTAATGATTGAAGAAACAAAAACTATATTTTCATTCTTTAAATTTATGTGGACAGTGTTAAATCATGCATATTTGCCACACATTTTTGATAATATTAGGAGAAATAAATCTATTAGAAAAACACAATTTGTCTTAAACAATACACTCTAAGTTTTGATTTTTTTAGATGGCTCATTAGATGGCTGATTTGAAATCACGCTAATAGGTGGGTCTTAATAGAGAAGTTAGTGTAATTTTAGATGAGTCACCTAAACAAGTCAAATCTTAGAGTGTGCAATTTAAGCCTAGCCAAAAACACAAGTGATCAATTCATTAGACAACCATTGTGCATTAAACTCAAGTGTTACCTACAAACAAGCCACCAACTCTAGAAACTATCTTCCCAATCTCACAAACAAGATCAATAGGAATTGGTTGAAAGCTAATTCTTTATAGTTAATCATATAAACTTGGTCCAAACTTTTCACAAACTTGTTTTAGGCAATTTCATTCATCCATATAAAAACTAAATGACACTCTAACAACCTAAATAAAACCCACCAAATAGTGAGATTAAAAATAAGATTAATGCTTCATGTCAATCAAATCAACAATTTCAAGGAGATATTTAAATTGATCTAAAATACTCACAATAACCACTAAACTTAGAAAATGAAATATTTGTTAGCATAAGAAAACCCAATCATAATGACAAACATTTTTAGAGCAATAAATCATGACATAAAATTATGATTAAGTGAAATTTTTGCATGGACACAATACTAATGAAATATAGTAAAACAAGAAAACATGCAAACCAAATGAATTAATTCAAGATTACCCAAATTATAAATTCTCTATTGAATAAATGGCATCTAGCTACAACTTAGCAGAAATAACTCTCTTTAGAAATATACCCACAAGAAAGTAGTAAAGCAAATAGGATAATCACCTAATTAATTAATTAGGTCCCTTTTTTACTTTATTACACTTAAGCTAATTTAAGAGTGTTTTTCTGTTTCTAGGTCGTGTGTTTTTTTATCTCATAGCATAGGATGAAGACACTTATCATGATCTAATTTAATCATCACCTAGGGTTTCATCTAAGTTTTTTTTATTTGGTAAGAATTTATATTGATTATCGTAATCATCCAGATTAATCCAATTATTCAATATAGAAGCTCAATCATGGATCCCTTTTGGATCAATTCATTTCTCAAGGCTACATAGCACAATCAATGGATTTTCTCACTTCGTGTGATAGGAATTTTGGTTGTAAGTGATTTATGTTAGTGTAAGTAGTGTCTTTATCCATGATCTAGATAGGATATCACCTTTCTAGGATTGACCTATTCACACTTAGCTTAAGTTTACTTAGGATTATTTTTCTTTTTATCTCACTTCACATGGTTGAGACATGTGTCCTCATGACTTGAGACACCTATTCCACATACACTTACCACTTGCTCACCCACTTGTCAAGTGAGCTCACAAGTGTCCCATCTTTCAAGAGGTAGTCAAAGTTTCACTCCTACCTTCTCACCTCCTTATCCTTGCCTATATATGCAAGGCTTGATCATTGTATTTACACACTCTTCATTTGTATATCGATAGAAATACTACTGTGCTCATTTTGTTCACTTGTGGAAGTTTGTTTCATGCTCTTGATCTTGACATTCTCCAAAAAAATTTGGGAGTTGTGGGGTTCAACAGTCAACTCCAACATGGTATCAGAGCACCAGATATGTGACTTCTTATCCATTTTTTAAGAGATCCGACCTTTAAAAAAATTGGCTCATCTTGAGCAAAACATGCATCATTATTGTGTTTAAAATGTTGGGATATGGTGTTATACATCATTGCATAATTTGATATATTATAATGTTGTAATCAAATAATTATTTAGTTGTGATGCACCTAGGTAGTGTGATTAGGTAATTATTTGGGGACCACTTTATATTGCATTGTAGCATTGTATTATTATTTAATGTGTGGAAGAAATATGATAATAATTTAATATTGGGGAAATATTTAAAAAGTGAAAACTTAGTACCCAATATTAAATAAGGGATTAGTAGTTTAGCATTCACATGGTTTTGTGCCACATGATTTTATCTTACCACTTGGTTGTATTTGTGTGAGCTTGAATCTATAAAAGCAAGCACGTGTTTAGTGGTTAAGGTTGGTTGGTTGTGTGGGATATCATTACTGAGTCTTTCTAAGGAGTGCATATGTGAAACATGGCATGAGATGTGTGAATTCATGATTGGATACATGAGGATGCATTGAGAGGCTTGATGCTTTAGAGGTATTCATTGTAACTCTTGTATTGCTTTATTTTTGAATAATAAGATGAAGTATGGATGCTTTTGGAGGCTAGGTTTCCCTCTTGAGGGTTTTCTCAAGATATATCTTGTGTTATCTTATGGCTTGTCTATTTTATCTATGCATTATGGTTACTTGTATATATGTTTATATATCATGAGGTTATGTAAGAAATGGATTAAGATTGTGGGTTGAATGCAATATTTCCTAACAAGTGGTATTAGAGCTTTCATGGTTGATGTGTTTTTGTTATAACCCTAGTTTGAGAGATTTTCGCAAAGTTGAAGCCATATAATTTTTGATGGATAAGAATAATGCAAGGATTGGGAATGATCTATCTATAGATAACATTGTTTATCATAACAATGCTAAGATTGGGAATGGGATATCCTTAATATAAATAGTTTTGAGTAAAGTGAAACAAGGCTAGGAAAAATTTGAGGGATGTTTTTGGATGATGTACAATATTGATAAGAAATATTGTAAAGATTAGGATTATTGAAATTATGATGGAATATTGATATGATTATTTAGTATGTGTGTGAATTAAGATAAGTAAATTATATGGGAGTGCATTGTGGTAGGTGATTGTTTGAAACTAGTGGCAAGGGAAAAACAAGGTCATGGAAAAAGATGAAGAAGATGGGGGATTGCTTCGATAGGAGATGGGGGATTGGTGGAGGATTGAGTATGTGTGTGTAAAATAAGCTTGAGGACAAAGGATACAATAAGAAATAAGTTTTCATGACATGGGTAGAGGGGAGTGAGAATTGGAAGGGATTTATGATGGATCTCCAAGGAATATGTCACATAAGAATAGTATGACCATGCTAGATGTAATAAGGTGGATATGCTAAAATCAATGCGATTTTTTTTCTAAATGTATGTAGGATAATAAAGTGAGTTTTACATGTGAAAGTATACCTAGATGACATGGGGAAATGAATGATGTCGGGATGTGTGGATAAAGTAAGGATTTGATTGTCTAAATCGTGCTAGGTATGATTCCCATATCCTTATAAAAATAACAAGGATGGATTGAGTATATATGATGGAGGAGATAAAATGTGAAGGATAGGTAGATATGATGGGAATGATGGATAGACACGATAGCTAGGTATATAGGATGAAGAAGATAATATGGAAGATTTTCATCCAAGTGTAGGGTGCTAAAAGATAGGGTATTTACATGTGATTATTTATTGCCAAGTTTTCATCATGGTACTTTCCACAACCACCACAAGAAGTGGTTTCACCATTAGATGGATTATTTATCTTTAATTTTTTTTAACATATATACTTTTGGATTTAGGATGAGGCAAGAAAGAGGATATGTGGAGGATGAAAGATGTAGAGAAACAACTCAAGTTTTTGTTTCCATGAAGATAATATATCTTGTTGAGGCATTAGTGCTAAGGAATCAAGAATGTTACTAATGGAATTTGAGTAGATGAATAAAGGATGTATGGTGATTTAGGGAAAGGAATGGATCAAATGAGTGTGGTATTTTGGATAATAGAGTGAATTTAAGGGATGGATGGATGGAAAGAGGGGATGGCATGAGGAAGTGAATTGGTATTAGAGTGAAATAGGGCCAATTGTTGCACACATCATGGTGGATGGTGGAACATTGGATTAGGGTATGAATTTGGATGTTGGAATTTAGATGGGGGATTTTGGATGGATGATTTGAGATGTAAGGATCCAAAATAGATTGAGGGGACATAAAACTAAGAATTATTGATTTGGGTTCATAGGGGCCCAAAACGGATTTAAGATTTTGAAGATGGGGATGCTTATATTTAGATGGAGTAATGTTGGATAGGAATGAAGGAAATGAATGTTTTGATTTAGAAATGGAAGTAGATTTTTGAGGAATAGATTTGGATTTAATTTTTGGATGAATTTTTTCTTGGGAATCCACATTGTTTTGGTGTGTTTTTTCTTCTTCTTTGGAATCCATATTATTTTTGTTTTTTTCTTTTGTTTTATGGGACTTTGTGGCATTTTTGAGTATTGATAATATTGGATCTAATTTTGACCTTTTCTTACATCTTTATGCTTAGTTACATGGCGATCCTCGGATTTTTTTCTTTATATTCTTGGCATCCAAATTTCTTCCAAAGATGAAGGTATGGTCCTATGGAGAGGAATTATCTTGATATCCATGAGATGGGTGATGTTTTCATCATGTGGGAGAAATTCCAATGATGTGTGCATTCATTGATCATGGTTGGGGATTTTAGGTGATGGATGAATAAGGTTGATGAAAGGATTAGTGGTGGAAGTGATACAAGTGATGAGGGTGATGGGTTCAATGACTTGAAATAGAGATAGTTTGAGAAAGCCCTTCCTTTAAAAAATGCAAGAATGAATTAAAATAGTATTTTCCCCTTTATGATATTTTTTAATTTTAATTATTATTATTATTTTCCTATTTCATTTTTTCTTTCAGCTATTTTATCTCTCCATTTTATTTTTCACATATAACATTTGCAAATAACTTAAAAATTATGATTAAGTCATTTATAATTTTCAAAGGAATAATGAAATAATTCAAATTAATCTCTTCTAAGAAATTTGAATAATTCAATTATCTTTACAAAAAATAATAATTTTCCCCACAATTAAACTAATTGTAATAATATTGAGGTATTGCTCATGAACCAACTAGGACTCGAACCTAGGAACTTCTATTTGATACTAGAGAGATCTACCACTAATATATTGGACACTTTATGTCTAGTCCATCATTGGTCCAAGTGTGGATTGTTTTCAACACCCACCATAAGACAAAAAAATAGGTGCTTGGGGATCCTATCCTACCTTAACTACCATACATGTAAGGAAGCTAAGGTAGTGTAACAACTTCCTACAGTAATCTTAAGAGGGTTATGCAGAAAAAGTAAGATCTTTACAAAATTTACAAAAACTAAACATAAATATCATTCATACCACAACATAATGATTTATGTGGGGAAAACCCTTTTGAGATAAAAACCCCACACTCCAAAATCCACCCAATATATTATTCAAAATCAATATGATTATAATATACTTGGAGAGAGCTTCTCATAGCTTGTATCACCAACCAAAGATTCAAAGGAAACTCAAAAATTATCAAACTCTCACATAATACAATAGTGCAATACACAGTCATAATACAATGCCCTCATAAAATAGGGCTACCTTCTAGGGTAGGATAAGCCAACATAATCTCTATCATCAGGGATGTGATGTACTGATGAATGATCCACATTTACAATGATAGAATATATATAATGTTGCTTTTGGGGGTGTTGCCTCCTAACCCCCACTAGGGGTTCATCCCCCTCAGACTTTGCAATACCCTCCTTGTGAACCCCCATGCTTAATATATTAACATGTTATAGATGCAAGGTTGAGAAACCATTTTTCCTAAAAATAAGTTATGTTGAGCTACTTCTCATGGAGAAATTAGGACTCAAACCTAACTTCCATTTTCTATTTGAGTGCTTTACCACTAAGCTATTGGCCTTTTTATGTCTATTCCTATTTTCTTAGGTGTGAGTTATTCCCAACATTCCTTGTAAGTCACATTATAAGTTCTTGGAGATCCTATCTTGTCTTGTCTCTTATACTATGTTGAGTAATTTCTCATGGAACAACTAAGAGTTGAACCAAGGACCTTCCATTTACTATTGGAGTGCACTACCATTGAGCTACTAGATGCTTTGTGACTAGTCCATAATTGGTCCAAGCATGCCTTATTTCTAATACCCCTTGTAAGCCACACTATAGATTCTTTGTGCTCCTAGTCTACCCTACAATGATACCATGTTGAGCTACTACTTATGGAACAACTAAGACTTTAACCTAAGAAATTCCATTTTATACTAGAGTGCTCTACTACAAAGCTATTAACACTTTTGTATCCAATCCATAATTGGTCGAATTCTGGAATATTTCCAATAGTCTGATAAGTCACACTACAAGTTCTTGGGGATATTAGGTTACCATAACTCTGATACCATATAATATTTGACTATGAAGCCACTAAAAAATAAATGAATAACAGAAAGAAAGAATAGAAATCCATAATTGAGAGAATAAAATAGTTTATATTCAATATAAAATTTAAAGCATACCAAAATAAGTGATCTTAAAAATGCTCTATGGGTGAGTATATATAGGATATATCACCTAAAATACTAGAAACAAAAACAATTTGGGATAATGTGTAACAAGTCCCTTGTAAACTTAACCTAGTGTAAGAAGAACCTAGGTGGAGAATTAGCTAGGAAATGAACTAGTTAGAAAATATACCCTATTCACATTGACACCCACTTAAGTGAAACTTAGGGGAAGAAAAGAGAAAAATACTAAAATATGGGTCCTAAAATCAAGGAATGATGAGGTATCCATTACAAATATCCCCTCAAAATAGAAGAGAATGAGAAAACCCAATGGAAAAAAACTCGCCCCATGGGAGGCAAAGATAATAAATCCTAATTGACTCCCCATTAATAAATGTCTTGCACTCCCAAAAGAGATTGAATATGGATGTATTTTCTCTCATTGGAGCATTTGGTGAAGATATCTACAACTTAATCTACTATTGGACAATATAGTAAATTGATGACATAATCTTTAATTAAATCCTCAAGAGAATACACATGGATCTTGATGTGTCCGGTCTATTGATGGTAAACATTATTTAAGATCTTGGTGGAATTTTGGTTGTCACAATATATGGCTAATGGATTCTAAAAAGTTATACAAAGTTTAGTTAGGATATTCTAAATCCAAATAGCCTTAGTGGCGATATTAATATCTCCTCAACGCTTAGCCTTAGTTGAAGAGAGATCAATGCCATGTTGCTTCTTGCTCCTCCAAAAAATAGGACTAAAACTAAGGTGAACAATATATCCATATGTGAACTTGTAATCACCAAGATCATTAACCCAATCAGATTCTAGATGTATCTAATCAAATATAAACTTTTTCAAGTGTTGTATGATGAATCTTGTAATTGTGAGTGTCCTTTATGTAGTGCATAATGTATTTGGATGTCTTGAAATGAAGCTCATGAGGCTCTATCATGGAGCATAAACAAATTACAACTAAAAATGTAATTTCAAAGAGAGTATGAGTCAAGTAGAAGAGCCTTCTGATAAGAAGTTAGGAAAATGGGACTTGATGCAAGCTTATAGACAACCTTGAAACAATGAGCTAGAACAATAGAAAGAGTTAGGAAAATGGAGTTCATCTTGATGATGGGGAAAAGGTCTTAGTGTAATCAACACCATGAACTTTTGAGAAACATTCAGTCACAACTTGTGATTTGAACATGTCAATTGATCCATCTACTAAAAATTTGATTTCATATACCCACTAACATCAAACCAACTTTCTTCCCTTAAGAAGTGGAACAAGATCCCATGTGTTATTTCAAATCAAATATTTATACTCTTCCTCCATGGCTAAATCCCACTAAAAAATGTTTGATGCTTCATGAAAGGACTATAGATCTAAAGCTATGGAAATTTAAGAATGTGGTGTACCTTGGTGTTGTGATTGATTACTACTAGTTCTTGAAGGATCACAAACAAGAGTTATTATAGACTTAATTTTTTGAGAGCCTATTGGGGCATATTATAAGGAGATGGAGGAGGCGAGTCTATATCATTTGAATGTGAAATAGACAAAGGGGAAGGCTAATCCTTATTATGAACCTTGAAAGTAGAAGAATTTGGAGGAAAATAATCTAGGTCACTATCATCTAAATCAACTATGAGGGAATGCTAAATGTGATGGGGGAAGGATGAATGTGAGAGTATGAGTTGGGAGAGATGTCTTCAAATTTTAGTCTACTCTCAATGAATAACTCATGTGTCTTAAGATCCACAAGCCAGTATTGACAACATCTGAATATCCAACAAAGATGTAGGGCCTAATCTAAGATTTTGAGGCCCTAAGATTATTTAAAGGAATTCATACCCATCATGGTGAGTTATAGACTCATAAATAACATAAAATAGGTTTCCTACAACACTAGGCTTAAAAGCAAGTGACACCCTTCAATGCCTTATAAAGAAACATATTCTAGATGTGAGTAACATACTTTATAGCTTTAGTGCAAGGGAGCATGCATGGATCATGTAGCCAGTCACCTCTTTTAGGCATCTATTTTTCCTCTCTATGAAATTATTTTTATTGAGGTTTTCAGGCATTTGTCTATTGAAGATCAATCCATTCAAGGGTATAATATTATTCAAAGTGGTAATTCAAAATCTCTACCATTATTAGCAAAAATTTAATCTTGATGTAATTTCTAGAATATTTCTCAACATAAGCCTTAAAGTAAATAAATCTATCAAAGAATTCACCTTCCTACTAAAGGAAGAAGACCAGTTTGTATTTGGAATAGTCATTAATGAAGATGAGAAAATATGAAGCTTTACTGAATGACAAGGATAGAAAGGGTCTCATTAAGCCATTGTGAACCAGCTCCATGACTTTTAAAGACCTTCAATCCTTCCCTTTATTAATTTTTTTCTTATGATTATTTCATAAGGCACAACCTAAAAAACACCATCATAAGAACTGACTCAAGGAAGACCTATGACCATATCTTGTATGTTGATTTGATGAAGGTAGTGGTAGTTGAGATGGCCAAACTACTAATGTCATAATTTTCTCATAAAATTTTAGTGGGTGAGAAAGTTTGAAGTGGGAGCATTAAGTACAAAGTGAGAGAAAGCATAAAGCCAAGAGTGATGGTTAGCCTTTCTAACTACAAGGATTGCATTATATATAATATCCCTAATGGTGTTCCATGCATTTTGTTTCCATGTTTCATAGTTGTATGGATTTAATTAAGGAAACTTAAGACTACCCATGTTGCGAGAAAATGAAAGAACAAGTTAAAACTCAATAGAAAAATATGCATAGTCTCAAAAAATAAAAAAACACCCCCATAAATTCACTTAACTAAAATATTTCCTCCCTCAAAAAAATTATTTAGCACTTTATAAATTAGTGAATGTACAATGTTGGATGTATTTTTAGAGTTTGACAATGTCCAAAATATTGAAAAATATAGTTTTAGATAAAAATTAGAACTTCAAATTATCATTAATGTGTAGTTCTCAAGAAAATATCCACTTTCAAAAAAATAGTCATCACAATTTTCTTGATCATATGTGGAAGTTACAAGCCTTTGAGGCTAAAAAAATTATGACTATCTATTTGATGTAATGAATTTTTTTAATAGAAAAATATGATCACTTGGTAAAAAAATTAACCATTTTATAGTTCATGAATTTTTACCCTAGATAAAAAATATTGCACTTAATAAGGATTTTGTATGCTCAAGATAAGGGCATTTGAAGTTGAATTTTAAAATCAAAAGTTGTAATGGAGAGGGGCACCAAAACTTTGAAGGGCCTACTATTGTTAGGATGGCATCATAATGATATAATTAGGGGATATTATAAGATTGTACTAAAATATGCATTTCAATCAAAATATTATGAAACTACCTTCTAATTGGCCAAAATATGCCTTCTTAATCCAAAACTACCATAAAAAAAATCAAACTATTCTTGTTTAGGCACAAAACTACTAATTTAAAGGAATAGTGATTTTAAAAGAATATTCCTCTAGAGTTTATAGGGTGACAGTTAGTTGGTGAAATCACCCAGTGGTGTAATTGGTGTTGCCACCGAATCTAGTTGTTAGAGGCAGTGGCATGATTGCACCTTGGTGGCACTGTAGAGTTTGTCGCCTATGTGAACCTACAATTGTTTATAATTGTTGCAAGGTAGTGTGTTAAAATGGTGGTACCCAATGACTAATACTATCAATACAATGTTGTAATGAGCATTGTGCCTGATTATTTTCAATAATTTTTTTTCATATGGTTGTATTGCAAGGAATTTGTATGACCCTTAAGAAAAATATTTTTGCCTCTAAGGGAAAATTTCTCCAAATTTGATTATTGGTAGTCAATCTTGGGATTTTTGGGCCTTTTGTACATGATGGTAGGGTTCATTTGGCCTCAAAATTCCCATAAATGATAGCTACCCATAAGATCTAGTAAGAAATGTTTTGCTTCAAAACCTTGTAGATATGGCCTTTAATGTTCAACTGGGATGAAATAAAAGCTTGATCTAACTTTCTCAGCTACTTGAAACTCAATGATGAGATTATAATGACTCCAAGAAGCTTTGATGTACTTTCAATTGGAAATTTTATAAAAAAGGAACCCCCTATAAACTAAAATTTCTTTCATACCTTTTTATTCTCCAAATCATCCAAGGATGCGAGAGAAGAGCATTATCAATGCTTCAAGAAAAAACCAGCTTTACACTCTTAGATTTACTAAAAGATACTAACCAAAAACTAGAAAATCACTTTGATACCTTGTTGAGCTACTACTCATGGATAGGCTAGGACTCAAATGTAGAACCTTCCACTTTTGTTAGGGTGCTCTACCATTGAACTACTAGCCCCTTTGTGGCTAGTCCATCATTGGTCCAAGTGTGGCATATTTTCAAGAATCCTATGAGCCGCACTATAGGTGCTTGGGGATCCTAGCCTACCTTGGCTCTAATACCATGTAATATTTTGCTATGAAGCCACCCAAAAAATAAATGATTGAAGGAAAGAAAGAACAAACATCTAGAATTGAAAGCATATCATAATAAGTGATTACAAATGTACTATAGGTGATTATATATAGGATATATCACCCAAGAGACTAGAAAAATAACCAATGTGAGATGTTGTGTAAAAAATCCCTTAGTAAACTTAACCTAGTGTAAAAAGGACTTGGGTAGAGAACTAGCTAGGAAATGAACTAGTTAGGAAATATATCATTCACACTAACAAATAATTTAGAAATATTTTCTAATTCATCTAACTTAGTATTTTTCTATTTTTTCCAATTTATTTATTTCACAATGCATCTCATACCATTAAAATGAAAGCATTTTTCCTTGAAAATACAATTGATTGCAAACACGAAATAATTAACCACAACTAAAATAATACATTTATAGGCTTTATTCATAGCATGAAAATTATTGAATTGCCACTATTTCATATGTACAATCATAAGGAAAAGCATTGCTCATATTGTACACAAACTAAGTGCAATAGTGGCTACCATATACATTAACCCAAAGTGACCTCTTTGATATAATAACCATTGAGGATATAACCTAGATATACATATTCAAGTGGGGAAATAACCATGTTCCTACACACCCAATTCACATTCAAACATACCTAGTCCATATATATAATAATAATTTAAGCAATATAAAATCACCCAATGGGGTACAACAATAATAAATTGTATAATCATTCTATCCCAATAACTCAACATGCTAAAGTACATTATCCATTATCTTGACACATATACATTAAGAATGGAGTAAAGAACTATGATAAACTAGTCATAGAAAGTGTAGCATATGCATCTCAAAATACAGTACATAATAACAAACACCAAGTCCTTATAAGGAACTTGGCACACTACTATACACACATCTCAATGCAAGCAAAACTAAAAAATCAACATCTAGAGGAACACCATCTCTAACATGTGACTAGTCTAAACACATGACATAACATGTATAGAATACATCTTATATAGAAATCATGCCACTCAATGCAAAAATATCTCAAAATGATAACAAGTCATAACATCTCCTACAATTCACCTATGACTAGCATGATACTAAACATCAATGCATAATCAACAATCATAACATAAACTATTACTAAAAATGGCTAAAACACTGATAAACACTCAATGTAACATGCACACACATAACCTATGCATATTAATGATACATACTTATATCTACACAATACCAATGATAAGAAACTCAAAGCAATGAATGTGTGGGAATTGCAATTAGAATAAGGAACACAAAATATATCCTACAAACCACTATCTAACTCAGGGAATTGATCTAATGTCATCTAAGTACTAATAGGTAAAGGAATACTAATTGGCTTAAATTCATGTATCATGGACCTCTATAGAATAGTCTAAACATACTTTGATTGAGCCAAATAATTTTTCCAAATTGATCCCTACTAATCTCCATACTCGAAATATACTTTGCAACCCATGGTGTAGAACATAAACTAATATGATGAATAACCTACCCTATGCTAACTAGTTAAAGGAAAAGGGATAGGAGGATAATGTTTCATAATGGAGACAGGGTTAGAGAAAAAAATGAAAATAGAAAGTGGATGAGCACTAAAGAAATGTGAACCATTAACTTTCTTTATAGTATGCAACTAGGTTTCTTATATAAAAAACATCAACCTATGGTGAGGTTGCCTCAAATTAGTTATGCAAGTGTATCTGTGGTAAAAAAAATATTAATTGACATCTATGGCCAATGAATATTCAGATAAACATAGTTAACTCACTTTAGTCTAGGGGCATAAGTAAATAGACACGTGTACTTGCGACATCAAACTATTAGACACTCTTTGAGACAAGCAGTAGAGATATAAAATGCTAAAACATATTCATATTTCCTACAAGTTAATAGATAGTGAACAATAGACTCTTTAGTAAATAGCAATAAAACGTAATTCTATATTAGAAAGCCAGAGTATATTCACAAGAGGACATAGCCCATGTTTATCCAACCACTAGATACCTTTTATAAAATGCTACGAAAGGATCCCTAGAACATTACAAAAGAATAGAGAGTGAAGAAGAGGGAGAGGAGATATATGTCAAGTGGGGTGGGACATTTTTTAGTTGATCTTCAAATTTCACCAAATTGATGAACAAGAGGTTTTATGTTTAGGAAATTGAGGATTTCAAGTACAAGTAATTAGAGCCATTATGGCCTCTTATGCATGCAAATGCAACCTACTAAATTTGAGAGTGGATGACCTATATGATACATAGGAGAATGAATTCCAATTGCTCATGAAAAATATCTGGGGGTGGTGAGAAATAATCAATTATTGAGAAGAGTGGGGTGTATGTTAGATGTGATATATATCATGTTACACCAAATTGGTGCCTATTTTTCAAGAGTCTTTAAATATATTTGGTAGGAGTGGGAAATATACTAAGGAGGAGATATGGTCATTATGTGAAGTTCTTGATGGAATGGGTATGACTCCTTTTGATAATGAATAAGGTCAAGAAACTTTAGATTGTTGGATGTCACTTTTGAGTCAATATCCCATGTAATTGGAAATATACTAACATGGAGGGGACCTTGAGAAAATGTCCTTGGAATAGGGCCCACCATAATATTAGGCTTAATGACATATAGAGGGGAGAATGTGAAAGTATTAACATCATCAAATGACCCTAGAAGATCAACAATTAGCCCATTTGGGAGGATGTCATTGTCAAGCACCTTGTGAGAACACACGAGATAGATGAAGAGGTAGGACTTGTGTTGATGGAAACATTATGGAAAGGAAATGATCTACACCATTAGATGGATGATGGATGGCCTACAAGAAATTTCAACTACAAAGTCACCACAAGGGCAAAAAAATTGTGAAACCAATCATAAAATAGAAGTGGGGCCCATGCAAATAGGGGGCTTATAGGAAAGAGAAACCTTTGAACTTATAATTATGATACTTGATACTTGCTCAGAGTGGCTAAAGATAGCCAAAAATAATGGACATAGATGACATTAGGACACTAGAAGTTAAGGGAAATGCCTCATGAATATCATGAAATTCATAGCTCATGCTTTGAGTTGCACAAATCAAATTAGGTGTCCTAAAACTTGAAAAGAAAGCATAAAAGACATTGGAGGGACTTGGAGTTTAAAGAAAATTAGCTAGAGGGGAACTTGAGGAATCCATCTAAGTTAACATGTATTACTAGAAGGGAGTGTGTAAGGAAAACACACTGCAAGATTTCCCAAAGATGTTTGTAAAAACCATCTATCCTTACACAAATCCAAAAACTAGAAATCAAGCCAAATAGGTTCTAGATTGCAAAATTGTTCCAAGTCAAATCCACAACTTGCACGTTCAACTCCATGCAACCAGTTTAGCTCTACACATGCAAATTTGACTTTCACACTTGTAGAAATGAATCCTAATAATGTGTAATCAAATTTATAGGTCAATGATATATTGTAAAATTTTAGAACCTTGAAGAATAACTCCCTGAAATGGTGGAAAAAAGGAAATCTTTAGAGGAGACCTCCCCTTTTAAGGTTTTACAACTTTTCCTAGGGATTTCATTAGATAGAGACAATGGATGATGGATGGTAGTGGGGGTTTGAAGGACTTGGACAAGGTATATGATTGAGTTACAACTTGAAAGATGAGTCAACCAACCCTTGACCAATCTAGAATGAATTTAGGGATGAAATGCAATGATCTAACTGGGGTAATTATGCAAATTACTATTTTGATGCAAATATAGAAAATACAAAAAGTCACAGACAAATTTGGACAATTGAAATGGATAGAGCAGGACACTATGCACCTGTGATATGAATCTGAGCTTGATTTTGGAGAGACTAATTCATCTAGGGCATAAGCATCCTTGTAGAGGGATTTTAGATATGTTTTTCACAATCCTCTAGTGCTATATCAGAGCCTTCTGTTTCCATTTGCAAATTTGTCGGATCATTGTTGGATATTTCTGTGAGTTTCCGTGAGTTGTCAAGGTGTAGGGTTTTGATTGGAACAATGGATAATTGATCTTCAAACTTCTTCCGATCTCCTTCAAACCTGAAACTTGCACATTCACAGAGAGAAGAAGGGTTGTGCCATTTAGGGGTTTGCCTTAATCAAACCCTGTGTTAGTGTTTCCACTTCCACAATGGCAATGTCAATGATAAAAAGATGAATGATAGGAAGGAATGTTGAATCAACAAAGTGTTGCACCTCACCACCTTTCAATGTCTTCCTTAAAGGATTGAAGTCATGCACATCTCCTCAAGGCTTGGATCTTTCTTGCTTGATTTGCTTGGATTTCTTGGAGACCTACAAAGGGGTTAGCATTCACAAACAATGATAACATGAATATTCATAAACTTGCATATGATTTGACATGATGCTTGGATCTTGAATTATTGCAATAAATCTCTAAAAATTTGCTCTCGAATTGCTTGATAATGCTCTTGATAATACTTGATCATAAATTGCTCAATAGTTTTCTGTTAGATTTAAAATGATGCAATAACTAGGTATTTATATGCAATTATTCTAATTTCCTGCAAATTAAATCCTGATAGCCAACTTTGGACTTTTTAATTACAAATAATAAAGTGCCAACATTGACATATTTGAATTTGGAACGAAAATAGGGAGACTAATCCGTCTAGGGCGTATGTGCCCCAACTCTATTTTTTAGAAATTAAGGTGTCGGGAGCAAAGTATTAGATGAATGCATTTGTTTTCCGCTTGTAATTTGTCGGTAATTGTTAAAATGGACCACAAAATGCATAATTTAGGAAATTAAATGTTCAATTAGGTTCGACTATTTAAGAGGGAGCAAAAACATAATGTGAAATTGTCAAGGGTGACAATTTACGATGCTACACTCTCTAAAACTTGAACAAAGATATCTACATCAAAATCAAAACTAAACATCTGCATATATATTCTAACATTTATTTCGATTTTTAATCTAAAACTTATTTATATAAATTAAATATTGAAATGTATGACGTGATCGAAGAGTTATTTGCACAAACTTATCTTGTAAAACTAAATACAATCAATCTACCATTCAATTTTATCCTAAATATGAAGGAACATAAGAAAGAACATTACTCCTTTACAATGTCTAATGAATTAACCAATTAATTAATAAAAATACTAACAATGACTAATGCACATACTCACACCTAACAATCTCCGTAGTCTTTTGCAAAGGCATTAGTTGTTCCTTTCACAGACATTGTTGGAACTTGACCTCATCTATTTCAGCTTCTTGTAAATAACTACAAAAAGTTATGTATGTGAAAGGTGAAAGAAAACAGAGATTGGTCTAAAAGTAATAATGATAAAGGAGAATGGTCTGTGAAAGGTGTGTCATACGGTAAAGAAAAAATAATATCAGATTTTGATACCTCAAAGGACAGGTGTCTGTCGGTTAACGGATAATATCTTACGATGGATATCAAAGATTTACCCATTCCCCTTCTCCCTTGGTCGAACTTCATTACAAACTACCATTCTTCTTTTACTATTCAATTTTCAACGTCTTTTTAACCGACTCGAATTAATTTATTTTGGTGTAGAATACAACATTTCTTCGAGAGATTGGATGAAAAATGTGGAGGGTACGGTGAGTCCTTTCTAGAAGTGACCTCGCATTCAATGACTTACAACAAAACTTTTTAGTAAAATATTGTTAACTTTTCAAATCTCCACAGGGCTTTAATAAAGTGTTGCTACAAAGTTTTAGTCAATCTTTCATCATATTTTTTTGTTTTTCTATGTGATTTTGATAGAATCGATTTTTGTAATGTAGGGGAGAGGACCCAGTAGTTGTGCACCTAACTTCGCGTTCCTCAAAATCCTACTTGGAAATTTCAAATCACTCCAATTTTTTTACAGCAGCTTACTTGGCAAGTCCCCTGCTTATAACAAAAGTTTCGGGGCCACATCATCAAATATGATGCCACATCAGCATGCTTTTTGTCAAGGTGTCCAAAAAGGCACCGTCTAAACCCCTTACCAATACTTGTGCATTCACATCACCAGTAGTTGAGCGCTGATGTGGCATCACATGATTGGTTGCTTTTTAGATCAAAAGAATACATTTTGTTTAATTATGGGTAGTAAAGTCACAACTATTGGCATTATATAAACAACTATTGACATTATATAAACAACTATTGGGCATTATATTAACAAAAACATTCTCAACTATTGAAACATGCTCAACTAGTGGGTCCTCTCCCCTAGTAGTTTAGTTGAAAGTGATTTTTGGTATTTGATATTTTATTGGTACCAAAAAAAATAAAAAATTAATAATATTTTAAAAGTATATATTATAACATTTCATTTATCAATTTTGCTTTTCTTAACATAAAATATATAGATATGGATTCAAAATTGATTCATGATTATGGATTGTGGAAATTTGATATCTCTTAACATTTCATTTATTTATTTTTGTTGTAGATAGATCAAGTATTTTATTTGTTCTCATTTTAAATTAAAATATATAAATATGAATTTAAAAATGATAAAAGTATATACTTTATATTATTGTAGTTTAGTTTTATGTTATTTTATTTAGATATTGTAAATGTATTGTCCTAGCATTCAATTTCACTCATTTGGCATACTAATCAATAAACATGATTATCTAAACTTACTAGTTCATTGTCACTATAGATCTCCTTGTTTTGATCAAGATATTTGGTTTAAGCATTTTTACATATTATTCTATGTTGTTTGGCTTGGCCTAATGTGTGGACTTGATTGCACATGATGGCTTAGTCTACTTCCTTCAAAATTGAAATTCCTCTCCCAAGTAGACTCTCCTAAAATATGGTCATTATCTCATCAGTACACACACCAAATGTATCAAGTTGTGTGTCTAGGAACATGTATTTAACATCATCTAGGTCATTAAGAACGTCACATATTTATATCAATTACTCTCATCAAGTTTTTACATCAAGAGCACTCAACCTTAGTCTCAATCTCAATTTAATCCTAGTTGGATCAATATTTGTATCTATGCTTATCATGTTTCCAATTTTTGTGCATTTACTACTATCAAAAAGTCAACGGTCTTCCTTTTTTCCTATAGTAGGCTCAACTATGATTTTCAACATAACTCCTTCAATGAATATGTAAATAAGAGGTGAATGCATTAGAAAACACATCAATCACAAACAAGGGCACACTATTCATGCTAGGTAACATGGTATGGCCTAGTCCAAGACTAGGATACCTTATGTGGTTTTATCCTCAATAGTAGAAACTTTTGAATCTTTTAACTATTTTCTTGATCTCTATTTTTGGACCATATCTCATATTTTAGTTTTTTGTCACAACACATCAAAATTGGTTAATACAGTCAAAATCAACATCACATCAATTTAAATCCAAATAAGCTCCTTATTCTCTCCCAGTTATTTTTGTTCCTTAATCTCAATTATTGCAATCCCATATTCTTGTTTTCTAGTTTTGATTTTATTATAGTTAGGAATTAATCTAATAGTGTAAGAAATCATTTTCTTCCTCATCTACATTAGTGAAACCATAACTATTAACCTATTATATTAATCTATTAATCTAGTTTTTCACGTCTACACTTTTACGATATAAATTTTATGATATTGTTTATCTTTATTTTGGTACAATATGCATTTATCCTATATTTTCAATCCATTAACTTTGCATACCTAGAAGCTCCTAAGACCATTAGGTTCCCTTAAATGAAATACTAGGTTGAGACCTTATGTTGCCACGATGACTACCTCTCTTCATTCTACCTCTTATGTAGATAATATGTTTCATTCAAATGAGGACAAAAATATTATTGTTAGTGTAAAAGGGTAATCACCTAATTAAGTCTTATTAAGACCTATTCACACTAGCATGCTTAAGCTTACTTAGGTAATATGTTTTTTGGTTTCAAGTCATACCTGATTAAGATACATGTCATGATCAAATTTAGTCCTATCCTAAGGTTTCGTGCTTGTATTTATAATAAGGGTTTCATTATATTTTGTAATCATTATAAGTTTACATCTTTGATAGAAAATTGGTTGCTCCTCTTATGTGATTGGATTCTTTAATTATAAGTGATCCTTTGGACTGTTAGAGTAATCATACATTAGCTATATAACTAGTTAATCATTAGAATAATTTATTCTCATGCACTTAACCTAAAATTAAGAGTTCTTTTATTCTTGGAACAACTGAAAATCGAGTGATGAGTGCTATCGTATGGTTTAGGACATAAATCACACCCACTTTCAACTATTCCACTCAAGGGTAACCCTAGAGATCTCAATGCAAAGGAGAGAGAGATCTTGCAATAGGGTTGTCCTAGGGGCTAAATGAAAACTAATGAGGGGTTCACTACCAAGCTAGGGCTTGGAAAAATGTATGAAATGCAAGACCTAATAATTGAACTTAATGATGCATAAAACTTCACTAAATGAACTATAAATGAAAATAAATCAGAACAACAAACTAGAAAAATATAGAGGAGCTCCTAGAAACTTGAGAGAGCTTGAATGGAGGTTTGAAATGCTGAGTAACCTAAAATTTTGGCCTAGTGGGACTCATTCACCATTCTGGGCGAATCAGTCCTAGATCAAGGTTTCTGCACAAGAACAGGTTTCTGGAAAAAGGGTATCCGAAATTGCAAAAATATCAAAATTGATCTAAATTGAGACTCATTCACCAATTTGGGTGAATGAGTCTAGTTAGGGTTTTTTGGAATTTCAAACTCAGAATCTGGTCTTCAATATTTGCTCTTTCTATTCCACTTTGTCTCTAGATCTAAAACTCTATTTTTGGGGTTGTAGGTGACTTTTCGGTGAAGATTATGACATTGCAAATAGGGAGACAACTCCAACAACTTTCTCCAAGCTTGTGACCTAATATTCAATGTTCCTTCAAGTCTTCCAAGCACCTAGATCTGCAATTACACAGAGAGAGAGAGAGAGAGAGAGAGAGAGAGAGAGAGAGAGAGAGAGAGAGAGAGAGAGAGAGAGAGAGTTGATTGTTAGGGAATAAGGGTTTGCCTTGGTCAAACCCCTTGTAGGTAATTAAACCAAATGATGAGACAATGAAATGAAGGAATGAAACATGAAAAAAATAACATGAATCATGGAAAATAACACCTTGAATGATGCCTTGTAAATGATGTCTTGTAAATCTGCAACTTAACATGAAATGGCCATGAAGGATGTAGATCTTGATCTTAACAATAAGTGTAAAACAATGCTTGATCTTGGATCTTCAATGCTACATCACAACACTAGCTCAATAACATGCTTGGTGCTTGATATGCTTGACATAATGATGGATCTTGAATTGCTGCAATAATTGATGAAGAATTTTTCCCTTGAACGCCTTAAAAAATGATCTTGAATGCTCTCTAGATGATCCTGTGAAGTATTGGAATGCTTAAATCTTGAATGCTTGACTTGATAACATGTAGACTTAATGAAATAATGATTTGAAAGCTCATTTATATAGGCAATCCATCTAATATCCTGTTTATTAGATCCCAAAGGCTGACATACATAAAATTTAAACTTAAAACCTAATTTTTCTTGCTCAAAACCTTGAAAATAGGCCAAATGTGACTCATTCACCAAGCTGGGTGAATGGGTCCCATCCAGAAGGGACCCATTCGCCCAAAGTGAAAAATGAATCCCACAGGGCCTATTTTGATTGCTAAAGTATCAAGGAGTGTGTAAATTAAGTTTATTTCTTGATCTTGTCAGGTTTTTTATTGAAATATGCCTTGGGATGCATAATATAGGGTCTTAGGGGCCTATTAATGATTATTTATAGGGTCATAAATACAATAGAGCCCAAAATCCAATGTGAAAGTGTAAATAAAAACACTTTACAACACTAAATTAAGGAAAAAAATAGGTTTATTTAGCTAAAAAGGGTCGTAAATCCAATGTGGATTTGTAGAACACATTACAACACTAGATTAGGTCCACTTTGTTTACAATCCTACTAAATTTAATGTGAAAGTGTAAATAAATAAAATTTACATCATTAAATTAAGGAAATGTTGGGTTATTTAGCCTTAATAGGGCCCAAAACCTAATGTGGATATGCAAAATACATCACAACACTAGATCAAGGCGATATCAGGTCCAATTTATCATTAATTATTCCCAAATTAAGCAAGGAAAAGGTGTACTTTTTCTGTTGCCACATTTAGCCCCCACTTTAGTGAGAGGATGAACTTGCTTCAAACTCACACTAAAGTAGACATTCAAGAGGGATCCAAGTGTATTGATGTGGATGGTTTAGGATAACAAAGATTGAGGAGGTGAACAAGCCCCCAGGATCCAAGATCCTACGTCAAACTGACATAAGCACAAAAGGACATGCACAAGGTGTATGATATGCAACATCAAGATACGCAAACATGCATTGTCAATAACTAAAAGAAAGAAAAACAAAAACAAGCAAAAATAAAAAGACGTGGAACAAGCTTCGATCATTTGTCCAACATGATGTGGATCAGATCTAGATTGTTTGTTGAAAAATGCATGCTCACTCTGAGGCAATAGAGCTTTAGGCGGTCTGCTAGGTGAGTAATCCTAGAAGGTGAGACACATACGGCCAATATGTGCTCACACACACATGCGAGTTTCTAAGGGAAAGTAATGCCTCATATTGGCTTCCCATCAACCATACCAAAGTTATACCTCTTGATAAATTTGATAAGGCACCACACAAAAATGATCTTCGAGCTTCATGAGACAAGCAAAAATTTGTATGCTTGGAGCTCATGAACAAATAATGAACTTTGAGCTTCATGAGGCAAGCAAAGCTTCATATGCTTGGAACTCATGAACAAACAAGATGGCTCCACAGGCATGCAAAGTGTGTTATTCAAGGTTTCCATATAACTGTTGTTGTAAATGCACAATAGTGTAAGGTATGTTCATAGGGATTTTTCTTAGTTCACGCAAGGTCTCTTCTTAGGGAACATTGTGCCTAATGTCTCCAAGAGAGGAAAAGTCAAAGAAATATCACTCTCTCGAAGGAAATCAAACCCAATGATACCACCAAGAAAAGGAAGCATTGCAAGAAGAAATAAAATTGCGCAGTGAAACATGAGTGTCAATGTATGCCCCCACTTTAAAGTAGTTGCTAACACCATTATTGTGAGCAATTGCTTTAAAGTAGAAGAAAACATGAGAGCTTATTTGGAAAGCCCTATGCCCAATCATATGTTTCTGAATCGAACTACATCATGAATAAGTATTGTGCCATATAAAAATGGCCCTTTGTCATTTTCATGGCCTTTTAGGTCTTGATTCATGGTGTTTGATCTATTTTGCTTTGATTTTATGTCGTAACATGGCTTGAACATGCATATTTAGGTACTAAAATTTAAATATCGACGTCTTGTGAAGGTGTTGTGAAGTGTTATAAAACATTTCTACACTCTTCTAGACTCTATTCATTACAATTCACCTAAAAATCACCCTTTCATCATTAATCAAGTCCTATTTTGAAGTCTTGTAAAGTCTTGTAACAAGATTTCACACTTTTCTAGGCACAACTTCACTATTTATCCCTTTCTCATGCTTTATTTGGTCCCTTTATGCCCTCATGTGTCTTAATTAAGTGTATTTTTGAATGTTAACCCGACAAATAACATTAAATACAACTTAATTCCCGACACTCATTTTCAGGTCCTAGGTGGGACCCGTTCGCCATGGGTGGCGAATGAGTCCCCTTTGGCTCCAAATTCAATTTTTTAAAAATTTCCTTTCCAGTTTTTATTCAAAAACACTTGATGTCGGCCTATGATGAGGTATGAAAAATTAACTAAGGCACAAGATTGTATAAATAGGCGATTTTCACCTCATTTTACATCCTCCAATATTCACACATCTTATTCAAGCAATCTTAAGCATTCAAGCATCTTACAACATCTTATCAAGAAATACTCAAGCACTTTGGAGCATCCACTGACACCACTTTAGATTTTCATTATCAAGGGTTTGGTAAGTTGATAGCTATTGCATACATTATTAGTTTATCGTTCTCTTTCATTTCATTGTTTCATTAAGGGTTTGATTACCAAAAGTGGGGTTTGACCAAGGCAAACCCCTATTTGCTAACCCTCAACCATTTTTCCCCTATTGCATGTGTGTTTGTAGACCTAGGTATGTAGATTTAACAAGCTTTTTGGTGTTGAAGATTGGTAAAAAATTCAACTAGGTGCTTCAAGTCAAGTCATTCATATTTCAAGCTTGAAGAAGGTTTTATGTCTGTTTCCTATAGAATTGACTTCAACAACCTGGCAATTAGAGATTTCCAGATCTGGTGTTGCAGAGTTGTCTCCTGAATTTTTAGAATTTTGGGAGAGGAATAATTTGCCACCAGTGGCGAATGAGTCCCACCTTAGGAATGGAAATCTGAATTTTGTTAGATTCCAGATCCCGACAGTCAGAAACTAGTTTCCGACACTTTTTCACTAGTAGGAGGACTAATTTGCCACCTTGGGCGAATGAGTCCCACTGTGAAATTTCAGTAATTCCAGCCAGCATTCACAACATTCCAGATTCATCAAACATTGCCCAGGTGCACTATGTTTTATATCATTTCTTTATGTTCTGCATTATTTCATCATTTATTTCATTGTTTGCATATCACAATGTGTTTTCAAAAATTGCATTATTCTTATGTTTTTCATTCATATTAACTCATATAGATCACTTAATTGCATTTATTTTACTTCATTTAGCTTAGAAAACATCCCACATAACATAAATTTGAATGAACCCTTAGCATTTTTGGCCCTACCTCTCTCCTTTTAGGTGAAAAACCCTAGAAGAGTTAGAGAAGTCCTATAGTGCCAAAAAATATATGGTTCAAGTATGTCACATGCAAGTCAACTTAAGGCATGTTTTCCACATCCCAGGCTTTCTCTTATATTTACATGAAAGGCAATCAACTAGCCAAAAGAGACGATAAGTGACATACGAGGACAAGGCTATCTAACCCCTTTCCCCCACTTAATGTAGGACAGGGGTGAGCCGAATAGGATGAAAATAAGTGTCAATTAGAGGAACTAGTTGCTTCAACACAAGGAAGAGCACCACAATCCCTAAGATGTTGAATTTTGTTACTCAAAGCCTTACATTTGTTAGTAGAATGACCATGAACTCTATGATATGCACAAAATGAATGTTTGTAGTAAAATTTCTTTCGTGTTCTTGGAGGAAGGGATATCAAATGATCTTGGAGGAGTCTTGACAAGATACTCTTGTGATCAATAGTAGAATATGTTCCTTTATTTTGCGTCAAAGATATATCTTACTTAGTATAGGATGTCATACTTACACAAGACTCTTTAGATTGCGAGATTTTGTACTCTTCTTTAAAGGAAGGTGTAAAATCTAACGAAATTGAATAATTAGTGTTTTGCGAGATGACATTGACATTAAGCGAAGATTTCTTTGTTTCTTTTGAAGAATAATGTTTAAGACCACTAGTGTCTAGCAATTCGGGATGCACTAATGTTAAAGTTGGCTTAGAAGGATGTTTTGTAATAGTGTTGATATTGAGTGAAGGCTTGTTTATTTCTATCAAAGGACAATAACCAAGACCATTAGCTATTTCTTGTGTGTTAGGTTCTATAGGGACACAAATACCTTGTTCTCTAGCACCACATCCTTTTCCACTATATCCCAATTGTTTCATAAGTTCATAACCTCTTCCATAAAGCTTTTTCATTTCTTTAGGATTTGGTGGTTGTTGATAATTATCTTCATCAAAGTTTTCTTTATAGTTTGTTTCTTCTTTTAAAGTGGTTGAGGTGGATGATTTCAAAAGGTTTTCTGAGTGTTGTGTTGACATTACCGCTTTTTCTTTTCCATTTTCAGAGTCTTTGTTTATGATCTTGTATTCTCCCATGAATGTTGGTGTGAAATCTAAGGAACCCCAATCATCTTCTAATAGCTTCATGACTTCTTCAATGTGTTTTTCTTTGTCTTTATGTTGTGCGGGTTCCACTTGTGTAGTTGGTGTTAATGTTTTCAAAGGATTCTCCTTGTTTTTCTTAATGTTCAAACAATTGTTTGGGTCAAGGCTTGCTTCAAGTGTGTACACTTTGTTGTAAATATACTTCATTTTATGATGAAGAGTAGAAGGTACCCCATTCATTGCATGAATCCACGGTCTAACTAAAAGAATATTATATGAAATATTGGGAGGCATAACATGGATCGGTGTTTCTAATGTGGCCTTCCCAATTGTGATAGGAAAAGTGATCACACCAATCGGTTGTTTTCCTACATTGTCAAATCCCTTAATAGATAAAGAGTCAGGTTAAAAAAATTTATTTATCCATGCCAAGTGTAAGGGCTGATCCATTGTCAACAAGGGTGAGTTGAAAGCTTCATTTTGTTTTTTTCCAAAGGATAGCTCTCTACATTGACTGTATTAATTCCTTGAGAGCTGACACATCATTTGTTTGTACCAGAGAGTGTAAATATACTTCTGGTGTTGTCATTGATGGAAACCTAAGTCATTGATCTGGTACATTGTACACTATCAGCATTTGTCCATGACCAGAAGACAGAGTGAAGAACAAGGTTTTCATTGACTAAAGTTGAGTTTGTTGGAATATGGCTTCTGGTGTTATCATTGATGGAAACCTAAGTCATTGATCTGGTCTACACTTCAGCATTTGTCCATACCAGAAGACAGAGTGAAGAACAAGGTTTTCGACTGAAGTTGAGTTTGTTGAGCCATATGCATTACCAGTTCATCAGTTTGGGTTGTGGATCTCAGGGAAGGCCATTGGGTATCTGGAATATCTTATTCTCAAGTTTTGTGCCATCACATCAATTGGTGTACGAGTTAGGAGATATGGTTAATTGAATTTGCGTTTATCAGTGCAAGAAGGCCGACTAAGTGAATGTGGTGTGTTGCAGATGTTCAAGGAAAAATTGTTTGAAGTATTTTTTGGGTTTGAGGATTTTGTTTTGGGTCCTCACTATGTTGTGGCTGACTTTGGATGCTGTGCATTGAAAATTATTTGAGATTTGAGCCGATGGTTGGAAAATATTTTATGTTCTATTGAAGCTGACATATGGGTGATTAATTTTTTTGTTGTGGATATATATAAGTGATCATTTATATGTGTGAATTGAGTGTTTGAAGTATGTTGAAAAATTCAGAAGGATAGTAGAGCAATTATGCACTATTTCTCTTGTGCATAAAAGGATTTGTGATGCGAATGAAATCAAACAGAGTAGAAGAGAAGAATCAGACAAGTAGGTCAAGAATGTGACTGATGAGCTTAACCGGAACTGTAATCAGGCATTAGCAGATGTTATTCTCTCAGTTCAAATATTTTGGATGTAATTCAAATCCTTTGTAAGACAATGAGTCTTCTTTTGTATCTGAGCAGTGAGCTCTAGGAAGTGTGCCTGAATGCATGTACATTCCCCATTTGTAAAACACTTATATTTGAGTAATCAAATTATGGATTGACCTCCATCGTGGTTTTTCCCCTAACAGGGTTTCCATGTAAAAATCCTTGTGTTATGGTGTTGTGGATGATTGCTTTATGTGCTTGCATCTTTCTTTTGGTTCAATGTTGTAAGTGGTTTAAAGATCATTTTAATAAAGTTAAATTTTGTTGAAAACCGATTCACCCCCCTCTCAGTGTTCCTTGATTCCAACAATTGGTATCAAAGCCTAGTTCCTCAGAAGAAGTTTAACAAATTGAGGTGGATCTTGGAATGTAATGAACTTTGGTAGTCTTCAACAACAAATTTTGGTGGCACTTGATGATCTTGATCAGTCTAGAGAAAAAGTTCAGGAATTCAAAATTAATAGAGGATTAATTTAGTTGGAGATTGAACTGCAACAATCTAGAAACAATGAAGAAGAGCTTGAAAGATAGATTGTTATTCTCAGGGATGAAATTTCTACTACAAATGAATACAAAGAGAAGTTCAAGATTAGCTCAGTTAAGCTTGATGAGCTGACTCAAGGTCAGAAGAATGGAAATGACAAGTGAGGTCTTGGATATGAGAAAGGAGAAAGTTTCAAATCTGGACAAAGGAATTTCAGGCAAGGAAATCAGATGAACAAAGCAAAAAGGCATCTGGTAAGACAACCTAATGCTCAAAAGTTTAATGGATACTGTTTTGCTTGCAATAAATTTGGTCATATGGCTGCTCAATGTAGAAGTAAAATGAGATCAAGTGATCCATCATTGTACGGTCAATGTTTCAATAGCAATAAGCTTCCAGTCATAAGTCAATTGAATGTAGAAATATGTCAAACAACTCTATCAATAGAAGGAATGTTAAATGTTATACCTATGGAAGATTTGGGCATATTTCTAACCAGTGCAGATCAAGAAGAAATCAATGGAATGACTGGTTTGGACAAGGAAATTTTGTGTGTTACAATTGCAACAAATATGGTCACATTGCATAATTCTACCAAAACAAAAATATGGATAGAAGAGGTCCGACATACAAAGGAAAAAATGCACAAAAGGATGATAAAGGAAAAGGGAAAGTGAATGTGGATGAAATAAGAGATCAGATGAAGAAGACATGGGTAAGAAAGAGTAAGTTTGATGTAGGAAATGGTTCCGTACTAGAATCTAGTGTTGGTAATTCCTCTGGGAATTTATCTTAGGCCATTGGCCTAGGGGGAGTTTTTGAAGAAAATCCATTTCCCCCCTATCGGTAGTTGGTGCTGGAATGCGGCAGATTGTCAACAATTTTTTACAGATGCATTGGAAAACACTTGTAAAGCAATTGAAGGTCCACAGAAGAATTTTTCTCTTGCTGTCTGAGAAAACAGGGTATCTGAAACACCTAGGGAAAAAGAATTTAATACAACAAAAGGTTAGGTGTGTGAGTTATAAAAAGCAAGTTGGAACCCTCATTTTCCACTTTATATCGAAGAAAAAAGGAGAGCACTCTGCAATATAATTTTGGAAGTGTGAAGACAATTCAACAACAAAACCCTAATCCATCAGGTACTTTAGTTGTATTGAGAAATTTCTGTTTAATTTGGTGTGCGGTTGAAGAACTTCTTTGGTAGAATCAAGACATGAGTATGGAAGGTAAAATGGAACAATTCAAAGGAATGATAAACCTAGATGAGTATAGAAGTGAGAAGATTAGAGTTGTAAGAAACATGTTGTCGCACGATGAATTGAAATGGCTGAAAGAAGCAAAACACAAAAGCTTGGATATTTGGAGTGTTTTCCCCTATTTCAAGAATGTAGAAATCGTTGAGTTTATTCTGGACAGATTGAATGACAATATTATACCTTTGGATAAACCCTACCATATCTCAAAAGAAGTGATTGGAACTGTAACTAGGTTATGCAAAGTTGGGGATGTACCGAGAAAGAAGTCAATCTGAAATAAAGAAGTTGAAACCCTAACTAGAGTAACTGGAGATCAAAGGGCATTAATAATCTCAACTATCAAAGATTCAGTGACAAGGTACATTGCGCATGGAGTATCCTACAAAATCTTTTTCAGAAACAAAGAAGGTGCAACTTTGGTAGGTGTTGTTTACATTTCACACAAGATGATAATGGAAGATCAAGATTTTGACCTTTGTGGATTACTGAAAGATCAACTGATGGAGAACATACAATTGAAAAAGATGATAGATTACCCTTTCAGAATATGAAAGTTTCTTTAAAGGGTTTCTAGGAAAGTTTGGCTCAATTGGTATTCCCCTTCCGGTAAGGGCACTTGAAGTTGGTTCCTCCTCTGGTGGGATGGAGAAAAAGAACAAAAGAGAAAAATAAATTATTGTCTATACTCCTATAGCATACAAGACTCCAAGACTTGAAGGGAAAGGAAAAGAACAGATGATTGTGGACATACCAGATGAGGAATCTAATAAGGAAACTGAGGACACCCAAAGAAAAGAACTGGAAACAACGAAACTAGAACAAGAAAAGGCAATGACAGAAGGAAGTGAAGAAGGTAATTTAACCAAAGAAGAGCTATTGCAACTTATTCATGAGGAAGATGGAATGCAGAAAATCACAAACATATGGTCTATCAAACCTTTATATGAGCAGGACATGATTTTAAATGTATTAAGTGCTCATCTTGTGCACAACCATATTAATTTAGAGAGTTTAAAGAATACATTTCCAGAAGAGATGATTGGATGCATCAAGGAAATCTTGGACTCTGAGTCTTAGAACAAGGAAGAAGTAATTCTACACCCGAAGAAGCAGTACAAATTATCACTCACCAAGCTAAAAAGGCACATGAATCAGCTAAGGCAATGCATAAATGCAACAAACACCATCTATAACTACTGTCTTCGATGGCCTCATGCAATCGACAAGTACAAAGAAAAGTTGGAACAAATTGAAACATAGCTGAACAGTATTGGACAAAATTTTGACATGTTTTAGGATCAAGATGGTGCAATTAAGAAAAGGTTTCAAGAATTACAGTTAGAGTATACAAATGTTCAAAACACTAGAAACAAGATTGTTGACACCTTTTGGAAAGTGAAGGACATAACATAATGCAAACTAGAATAATTGATTGAGATACTGAGGAAAGGAGAGATATTAAAAGAAGGCATCACCATTCTGGAATCCCTCATCAAGATTATCAACTGGACATTTGAAAACAACAACATGATCATAATTATTGGGATTGCAGTAGAAGTATGGAAGAGTTTCTTCCAGAGATGAAGGAAAAATACAAAATAATCTTCTAGCATAAGTAGCGGCTGTATTTCTTCAAAATTTTGAGCCAATTTTTGAATAAGTAAGTTTTTGGTTACACCTCAAAAGGGATTACTGTAGGAAAATATTTTTGACATTGATGTCAAAGGGGGAGAGAGAGCAGTGAAAAATTCCTTATCAAATTCAGGGGGAGTTGTGTCAGCTATGACTTTTTGAAGTCTTGAAGGATTGCAGTATGTTGGTTTTGACACTTAGTCATTTTTCACTAAGTGTTGCCATCAATGCCAAAGGGGGAGATTGTTGGCATATGGCTTTTGGTGTTGTCATTGATGGAAAACTAAGTCATTGATTTGGTCCACACTTTAGTATTTGTCCATACTAGAAGACAGAGTGAAGAACAGGGTATCCGACTGAAGTTGAGTTTGTCAACCCATATGCATTACCAGTTCATCAGTTTGGGTTGTGGATCTTAGGGAAGATCATTGGGTATTTGGAATATCTTATTCTCAATTTTTGTGTTGTCACATCAATTGGTGTATGAGTTAGGAGATCTAGTTAATTGATTTTATGTTTATCTGTGCAAGAAGACCAACTAAGTGAATGTGGCGTGTTGCAGATGTTCGAGGTGAAATTGTTTGAAGTATTTTTAGGTTTGAGGATTTTGTTTTGGGTACTCACTATGTTGTGGCTGACTTTGGATGGTGCACATTGAAAATTATTTGAGATTTGAGCCAACGGTTGGAAAATATTTTATGTTCTATTGAAGCCGACATATGGGTGATTAAATCTTTTGTTGTGGATATATATAAGTGATCAGTTATATCATTTTGGTGTGCGAATTGAGTGTGCAAAGTATGTTGTGAAATTCAGAAGGATAGTAGAGTGATTATGCACTGTTTCTCTTGTGCATAAAAGGATTTGTGATGCAAATGAAAGCAGACAAAGTAGAAGAGAAGAATCAAACAAGCAGGTCAAGAATGTGACTGATGAGCTTAACCAGAACTGTAATCAGGCATTAGCATATGTTATTTTCTCATTTCAAATCTTTTGAATGTAATTCAAATCCTTTGTAAGACAGTGAGTCTTATTTTGTATATGAGCAGTGAGCTCTAGCCAGTGTGCCTGAATGCATGTGCATTCCCCATTTATAAAACACTTATATTTGAGTACTCAAATTGTGGATTGACCTCCACCATGGTTTTTCCCCTAACAAGGTTTCCACATAAAAATCCTTGTGTTATGGTGTTGTGGATGATTGCTTTATGTTCTTGCATCTTTCTTTTGGTTCAATGTTGTAAGTGGTTTAAAGAATATTTTAATAAAGTTAAATTTTGTTGAAAACTGATTCACCCCCCCTCTTAGTGTTCCCTAATTCCAACAGAGGGAACCATTACTTGTTGCAAGGAAGTTTGAAGCATAGTGTGATAATTAGGTGAATTCTGAATTAAGTCCCATAGGGATATCTTTGTAGGAGTATTCTTAAGTTGTTCAACAAGATCATAATCATTTCCACTATGCGAAGGAACACGAGGAGCACTAGGAAAGATGGGATTAGGAAAAGGTAAGATTGTTAGGGTTGGCTGTCTTGGTTGTGGATTTTTTCTAGTGTTATATGTATGAGCAACAATATTATGACTCAGCTTCTATGACACATTATTCTTAGGTAGGTAAAGGATAATTTTAGGTTTGATTTGAGTTTTTTGTTTGTATGAAGGTGGGTAAAGGATTAAAGGATTCTTAGGATGTCCCACAGGGTATGTAGGAGGTCCCATAGTCAAGGGGGATCTAATGGACACTTGCGCATTCATAACCTCAATGGTCTTGGTTTGATTTATTTCTAATAAAGGGAAATCTAGAACCACCTTTTTACCATCACCTAAGGAAGCCACACTACTATTATTGTTATTTTCTTGCACCATGATATCCTCCCTAGGAGGAGAGTTGTTAGGAGAACTACAAACCAAATGTTCTTGACATTCAAGAGGGGAATGATCAATGGTTGAATTTTCTTACTCAATAAGGGTTTCCATAGGTGAAGAGGGACAAATAAGATTCTCATGACCTTCATTTATTGTATTTTCTATCATCAAAGTATCTTCATCATAGCTATGAGAGATACTAGGAGAAGAACAAGTATGATTATCACGATCATTTATGACTTCATTCCTTTGTCCCACAATGCCATCCAAAATAGGATAGGTAGGGGAAGGATCATAAAGAGGGTTGTTATAGACCTTAAAGATTTGATCATCGAACACCAACATGTCCTCATCATTTACAATCTCATCCTCTTCCACTAAATCATTCTCACAAGTAAAGGGAGAATGGAGACTACGTAAGGTGATGTTTAGAAATGTGTCTATGATGTCATTCGCTTGTGCTGTAATATCTTCCAATGTAGGAGAGTTTGTAGAAGAGGAGCTTTCAACAATGTCATGATTCTCAATGAGTGCATCTTCTAACAATGAAATATCTTCACCACATGTAGGAGAGGTACTAGGATAAGAGCAACTATGATCATCAGGATTGTTGATATTTTCATCTTCTTCTATCACATCATTCCCACAAATAGGAGAGATAAGAGGGGGTGTAGGTTTAAGGAAAATGTCAACATTTTCACTTTCTTGCACTAAGAGACTCTCATAACTAGGGAATGTATTGAATGAATGACTAGCATGCTTATTGACTAACTTTTTCTTTGCAAACTTGGAAAAGACCGAAACTAACATTTTTGAACAATAATCTATGCAAAGTCAAAATGCAATGTAAAGACCTAAAATGAAATGAAAATTTCAGATTTCAAACAAGGTAATTTACTGATTACACTATGCAATGACCTAAAAATGGAATATTGTAAATGCAAATTTGGAATTAAGCAATGCATGAAATGGACCAATTTAAGCTAGATTTAGTAAAATGCATGTAATAGAAACTCAACCAATTGAAACATATAACTAATGGAAGCAAACAAAAGTGTAGAAACAAGGTTTTTAATGCTATAAAAGGCAGTTTCAGGGGTGCACTAGGATTGATTCGCCCAAAGGGTTGAATGAGTCCTAGTGAGGGTTTCTTACACAATTTTTAGTAAATTTTAAGTGGTTTTTTATGATTTTTAGTTTGTATGACCTGACGACTAAATGCAAATGTAGATTTTATATGATTTTCAATGATTTGAGATGCAAAAATGCAACCTATATGCACTTTCACTAATGCCAAATTTAGAAACCCTAGATGCCAATTAACTAATGCAAACCCCAATGCAAATTCAATGCAAGCTAGATCTACGATGATGAGGGACTCCAAATAAGAAAATGAAATGTTCTAAATGTAGGTTCACCAAAATGGAACATCTTAAAATGGGGGATTAGTGCTATCGTATGGTTTAGGACATAGAGCACACCCACTTTCAACTATTCTACTCAAGGGTAACCCTAGAGAGCTCAATGCAAAGGAGAGAGAGATCTTGCAATAGGGCTATCCTAGGGGCTAAATGAAAACTAATGAGGGGTTCGGCACCAAGCTAGGGCTTGGAAAAATGTATGAAATGCAATACCTAATGATTGAACTTAATGATGCATAAAACTTCACTAAATAAACTATAAATGCAAATAAATCAGAACAACAAATTGGAAAAGTATAGAGGAGCACCTGGAAACCTGAGAGAGCTTGAATGGAGGTCTAAAATGCTGAGTAACCTAAAATTTTGGCCTAGTGGGACTCATTCACCATTCTGGGTGAATAAGTCCCAGATCATGGTTTCTACACACGAACATGTTTTTGGAAAAAGGGTATCCAAAACTGCAAAAATCTCAAAATTGACCTAACCTGGGACTCATTTTCCAATCTGGGTGAATGAGTCTAGTTAGGGTTTTCTAGAATTTCAAAGTCTGAATCTGGTCTCCAATGTTTTCTCTTTTTGTTCCACTTTGTCTCTGAATCTAAAACTCTATTTTCGGGGCTGTAGGTGACTTTTCGATGAAGATTATGACCTTGCAAATGGGGAGAAAACTCCAACAACTTTCTCCAAGGTTGTGACCTAATCTTCAATGTTCCTTCAAGTCTTCAAAGCACCTATATTTGCAATTACACAAAGAGAGAGAGAGAGAGAGAGAGAGAGAGAGAGTGTTGATTGTTAGGGAATAGGGGTTTTCCTTGGTCAAACCCCTTGTAGGTAATTAAACTGAATGATGAGACAATGAAATGAAGGCATGAAACATGAAACAAAGAACATGAATCATGGACAATAATACCTTGAATGATTCCTTGTAAATTATGTCTTGTAAATCTGCAACTTAATGTGAAAAGGCCATGAAGGATGTAGATCTTGATCTTGACAATAAGTGTAAAACAATGCTTGATCTTGGATCTTAAATGCTACATCACAACACTAGATCAATAACATGCTTGGTGCTTGATATGCTTGCCATGATGATGGATCTTGAATTGCTACAACAATTGATGAAGACTTTTTCCCTTGAATGCCTTAAAAAATGATCTTGAATTCTTTCTAGATGATCTTATGAAGTCTTGGAATGCTTAACTCTTGAATGTTTGACTTGATATCATGTAGACTTAATGAAATAGTGATTTTAAAGCTCATTTATATAGGCAATCCATCTAATATCCTATGTATTAGATCCCAAAGGCCAACATACATAAAATTTAAACTTAAAACCCAATTTTTCCTACTCAAAACCTTGAAAATAGGCCAAATGGGACTCATTCACCAAGCTGGGAAAATGGGTCCCACCTGGATGTGACTCAGTTTCCCAAAGTGGCAAATGGGTCCCACAGGGCCTATTTTGATTGCTAAAGTGTCGGAGAGTGTGTAAATTAAGTTTATTTGTTGATCTTATCAATTTTTTGATTGAAATATGCCTTGGGATGCATAATATAGGGTCTTAGGGGCATATTAATGATGATTTATAGGGTCATAAATGCAATAGGGCCCAAAATCCAATGTGAAAGAGTAAATAAATACACTTTACAACACTAAATTAAGGAAAAAAATAGGTTTATTTGGCTAAAAAGGGCCCTAAATCCAATGTGAATGTGTAGAACACATTACAACACTAGATTAGGTCCACTTTGTTTACAAGCCTCCTAAATTTAATGTGAAAGTGTAAATAAATACACTTTACATCATTAAATTAAGGAAAGGTTTGGTTATTTAGCCTTAATAGGGCCAAAACCTAATGTGGATATGAAAAACATATCACAACACTAGATCAAGGTGATATTAAGTCCAATTTATCATTAATTATTCCTGAATTAAGCAAGGAAAAGGCATACTTCTTCATTGCCATAATTCTTTTCTCAGTTGAGCTATTACTAGATCATTTTGTCTCATTGCATGAGATGTTGAAACTTGTCATGATCTAATCCCTTTCTCATTTAATGTTTTTCTCTTATAAGCGCTCAACCCTCTTTGTATTATTCCTCTTCTCTTCTCCTCTTGAGATTTTGGAGTTTTATTCTGTAGCTTTTTCTTGTTGAGGATATTGCATATTATTGTTTCCAGCTCTCTTGTGTGGAAGGTTTTTTTGTTCATTGTTTGATCTTGTGGTTCTTGTTTTTCAAAATTCTAACATGGTATCAAAGTGTGAATTTAGTGAACCGCTTCTTGATTTCTAAGCTTTTTCCTTCAACAAGGGTTACAAGACTTTAGATCTAGAATCTCCATTGCTTTTTTTTGTAATTTTTGGAAGTGGAAATTTTCTTGGTACATCTGAGACCAAAACCAAGTCTTCTATTGGATTCAGAGTTGTCGAAAAAGTCAAAATTTCCTTTTATTTGACTTGATTTGGACTCATGAGGTCAAATCTACAAGGGTTTGAGCAATTGCTTTATTTCTAGATCCAAAGGGTAGCTACAATTTTAGAGAATTTTGAGCTGAAAAGAACCTCACGATTGTGTTCAGGAGGTTGATTTAATGAATTTTGACTATAAATTTGTCCTATTTCAATGTTGGAAGCTTCTAAGACAAATTTTCTTTTCCCTAGGGGCTATATGACCCTTGTACGACTCTATTTGGAAAACAAACGAATAAATAAATAAATAAGGAAAATAAACACCCACCAAATTTTGCAGTGTCACCTGCAAAGGGACACCACCTGTGACCCTCGCTAAGCAATGGCTTGCGACTGCTAGTGACTTGCAAACCATTACGACTACATAGCCGTTGGTAGAGTTAGCCCCGCCTCCCATCCGTCACTCCACTGATGACAAGGGGGAGTGCTTTTTATTTATTTTTTAATAAATACAACCCCCAAGGTTGCATGGGCAACCAACGCCCAACCCCTAGGGGCTAAAAAATATTACTTGGTTTGAAAAATAAGCAAAATCGAGAAAATGAGCATAAATTTTCACTCGAGTATCAAAATTGGGTGAACAAGATATAAATAAAAAGCTAGTTCTGAGAACTATTCAATGGTTTTGGTTTTTTCTCATATTTTGTTGTTGGTGCATTTTATAGGTTGTCAAAGTTAGATGTGTTGTTTTCACTCCCAAACTCATAACTTTTGATCAATTTCTTCATTTTTCATGATTCCATCGACGTTGGGATGGTCTCTTAGAGATCTTTATAGCCATCTAGATGCACTTTTTCCAAATTTCTCTCCAAGTATATTTTATTTAGTTTTTGGTGTTTTCACACTCTGATGAATTATTTGGACATTTTAGCTCTTGAAAACTTTATGTTTGTGTGGGATGACTTGTTTTAGGGTGTTCTATATATATTTTTAACATTTTACCTATTTGGGAATTATAAAAATATTTTGTAAGAGCATTCTCTTTTGTAGATGCACTAAGATAAAGTATCATTTTGGTGTATACTTTTTGGGGATTTTACACATCCTATTGTGCCTTTTGTACTCACACTATGATATAAAGTGGCATGGGGGGTATTGCAGGCCTTTTGTTTTGCCATGATCACACCTTTGTCAAGTGAGTGTGCCTTCCACAATATTATAGAATCCTAGTGATTCTTGCCTCCTGTGTGTGTTCCTTAGTTTGCACAACCTTTTTATTTGCAAGTACTCTTTTGTGCATGTTCAAATGTTCTTGGTTATCCTTTATGCAATTCTTGGTTTCACATAGTTTCAATGTACCTATTTTGGATCTCCCTTGTTAGCATTATGGGGGGGGGTTTCTACTATTGGTGCTAAAACTTCCTTGGTTCGTGTTGGAGTGAGCTACACATACATTATTTGTTCCTATGTACTAGGAGGATGTAGTGGCTGGTTAGCCATGTATTATGGTGCTCGATTGAACATTTACCATATGGACACTCTTGCATTCCTATTTTTTGGAGGCAACCTTCCATTTTCATTTGATCAATGCTATGCAAACTATTGGTACATATATTTTTTACTTGCATCTTGCATGTTGAGTAGTGTCGTTGGGGTGACTTGTGCAAATTCATGTGCCATCTGTATCTTCCAGTTCCATATGTTTTATTTTTTTTTCCATCTGATTTGAGTAGTGTTATTGGGGGCACTCATGCAAATTCTTGTATTCTTGATTCTAATCATCATTTATTTCAGAGAAGGTTCTTCTTTTAGCACTACAACAGTCACCATTCAACAATTATCTATAGCTTCTTCATGCTTCAATGGTGTTCTTCATGATCCTATTCTTTTTGGGAAATGTTTTTGGAAGTTCTTTAGTCCTTCACACTATTTTGGAGGCTTCTTCAGTCCTTCACACTATTTTGGAGGCTTCTTCAGATCATCTTTCACCTTTCTCTCTTTTGTAGAGGTTTTTTCTCTCACAGGGTTTTTCTCTTTTTTCTTTGGTTGTGAGAGATTAGATTGTTTGTGCATGGGTGCCTCACCAAGCCTAGTTTGTTGAGGCCCATCACACATTCTCTTTTTATGGTTTTTAGCTACTCCCTAAGTTCATCTTAAGGGGGGTGTTAGAGTAATCATAGATTAGCTAATAATTAATTAATCTTTAATTGATTGTTAGACTAATTTATTCTCATGCACTTAAGCTATACTTAGGAGTGCTTTTATTCTTTTATTAGTTGAGCTATTATTAGATTTTGTCTCATTGCATGAGATGTTGACACTTGTCATGATCTAATCCCTTTCTCATTTAGGTTTTTTCTCTTATAAGCATTCAACCCTCTTTGTATTATTCCTCTTCTCTTCTCCTCTTGAGATTCTAGAGTTTCATTTTGTAGCTTTTTCTTGTTGAGGATATTGCATATTATTATTTGTAGCTCTCTTGCATGGAAGGTGTTTTTATTCGTTGTTTGATCTTGTGGCTCATGTTTTTCACAATTCTAACAGGCTACTATGGGGGTTCAATAATCAACTCTAACATGATACTAGAGCTTGAAATATGCAACTTCCTTTCCTTTTTTTGAGAGATTCAACCTTGAACATTCAAATGGTGCATGCTAGTACAAAGTAGACATCATCATTGCATCTATAAGGAATCAAAACCCTAAGATCACAAACATCAAAACTAGAGTTTGGAAAAATTAAGGTGATTTTTGTAGTCTTTAATTTCATCAAAAAATTCCATACAACCATACAAATTCATACATCATCACTACCATTGTTATATAAAAAGATCTGAATCATAAGTCAGTATGAAATCTATTTTTTTAATTTTTAATTTTTTAGATTTAAAAAATGGGTCTTTAGACTTGAAAAAAGGTACAATTCATACCCTGCACAAAAATGCACAACAAGGTATGTGCTCCATGAGCTAGTGTCATGTGGCTTATCCCACTAACTAAAATCTACCACTTGTAACAACTCCTAAAAAATATATCCTAGTGACTAGCACCAACATATAAGAGAAAATTCTCCTCAAAAAGCCTTCACACAACCCACCAAATACTATATATTATAGGTCTATATTTTCTTGCTTCCAAATAACATGGTTTTGCATCTTAGGGGTAGTTTTAGAAATCCATATTAGTAGTGAATATTCCATCATCTAGAGAATACTATGTTGAATAGCATGCTAATGTAAGCATGCCATCATCAACTTTATCCTTCCATTAAGTCCCTTACTCCATCGATAGTTTAAATTTTACACTTGATCTTAAAAGGATCCATTCTTGGTCATATAAGCTCCTTTTTGTGAGCAATTTTTTTGTTTGAGAGAAGATAACAAAAAATCAATGCAAAGGGTGCTCTAGGTAAAAAATAATATTGTTGTAGGATGAGCATTGAAGTTATTGATGAACAAACAAAATATCGGTGTCTATATGGTAATGGAAAATTACAATGGTATTGTTGTAAAAGTTGTTGACAAGTTGAAAATTATACTTTTATCCTTAACAGTGGCCAACATAATGAAGTTGCATCTAATGCTAAAATGAGAGCCTACATTGAAACAATATAACATGTAAGGAGAAAAAGGCCCAAAAATATATAAAATTCACCTATTAATAATCTCAAATAAATTCATATTGTGTGAGAAGAAATGGAAGTTTAATAATATTGGGCACAATATAAGATCAAATAATTGAGAGTTCAAATGCTAAAAATAGTTACAAAATGGATGCATGAGAAAAAATGTGCGTATAAGCTTAAATGGTAGAATTTACTTTTTTCAATAATAAAATCATTGAGACGATTAGTTCAAATCAATTGAGTAGTTTTAGAATCTAGGTGATGTATGCATAGGTACTTTTATTTTTCATTTTCATGTCAATTTTTGGTTATTTTCATCAAATTTTGGGTTTTTTGGGTTAGAGCTCACAATCACTAGTTTACCTTTGAATCGCTAGTTTTACCAATAAAATAATCACCTTGTCAATCCAAAAATCACTAGGGTGGTTGATGAATCACCTAGGAAGAATTTGTGAATTTTCTCTCTATTAAAAGGGGTGATTTCAAACAATGAAGTTACTTTTCTAGCTTTTGGGCCATTTTTTGAAATTTTATGAATTTTTGTTTTTTACTATTTTTGTGGGTTTTATAAGAAATCTATAACCATTTTCAACAAGATTTCTACATTAGATGAAATTACACCATAGAGAAAGCATGGGTTTCACTTGCTTTGGATGAGAATCTTGTTACAAGCTAGCATGTTCTTTGATAAGAGGTTGGGTTGAGTGGCTTAGTTTCTAATCATATATCCTTTACCCAAAATTATTTTTCAATATTCTTAATTTTAGGATACAACCTAAAAAACCTTCTATTTTCTTAGTGTGGTTGGTGAGTAGATGATCATATTGAATAATTTCTACTTGATTAGGTGTTCCCATCCAAGGAGATCATCTTTTCTTGAGTGAGTGGACCTCTAAAGTAGAAAATTGCATTGGTCTCTTAAACAAGGGACAAGTGTCCACAAGAGAGGGGAGGGATTACATCAATCCTTGATCTTGATACCCTATTTTATAAATGTGATTACTAGCTTGATTACCTCCAGACTATATAGAGAAAAGAATACATCCTTATTTGGGCATGTACTCACATTGCTTAGTTGTTGGAGCATGGGAGAGTTATTGCATAAGATGCTAACATTTGGCACTTATGTACCATGGCCTAGATGAAGGGGACATAAATGACATTGAGACATTAGAAGTTAAGGGAAGTGCCTCATGAATATAATGAAATTCATAGCTCATGCTTTGAGTTGCACAAATAAAAGTAGGTGACCTAAAACTTGAAAAGAAATCATTGAAGACATTGGAGGGACTTGGAGTCTAAAGAAAATTAGCTTGAAGGGAACTTGAGGAGTCCATCTAAGCTAGCATGTATTACTAGAAGGGAATCTGTAAGGAAAACACACTACAAGATTCCCCAAAGTTTTTTTTATAAAAACCATCTATCCTTACACAAATCCAATCACTATAAATCAAGGCCAATAGGTTCTAGTTTGCAAAAATTGTTCCAAATCAAATCCACAACTTGAAAGTTCAATTCCATGTAACCAATTTAGGCATAGACACGTAAAGTTGACTTCCACACTTGTAGAAATGAATCATAATAGTGTGCAATCAAATTCATAGGTCAATAATAGATTGTAACATTTTAGGATCTTGATGAATAACTTCGTAACACTCGAACAAAGATATCTACATCAAAATCAAGCTAAACATTTACATATTTAAAATTTTCTTAATTATTTTAAAATTTATTTTGACTTTTAATCTATAATTTATTTGTATAAACTAAATATTTAAATGTATAATATGATTTAAAAGTTATTTTCAGAGACTTATCTCGTAAACCTAAATACAATCAACCCACCATTCAAATTTACCCTAAATGTACAAAAACCAATTACTCAGTAAAATTACTGACAATGACCAATAGACATACTCACACCTAGCAATCTCCGTAATCTTTTGCATAGACATTAGTTGTTCCTTACACACATTGTTGGAACTTGACCTCATCTATTTCAGCTTCTTGCAAATAACTACAAGAAGTTATGTGAAAGGTAAAAGATAGCAGAGATTGATATGTGAAAGGTGTCATATCGATACGGGAAAGAAAAAACGATATCAGATTCTGATATCTGAAAGGACAGATATCTGTCGGTTTAACGGATATTATCTTAAGATGGATATTCCCCTTTGGAGGTTTGAAATTCTCCCTTGGTCGAAGTTCATTACAAACTACCGTTCTTCTTTTACTACTTCATTTTCAATGACTCAACAAAACTATTTAGTAGAATATTGTAACTATTTTGTTTTTATATGTGATTTTGATAGAATGGTTTTTTTTTAAAAAGTAGCAGTTTAGTTGAAAGTGATTTTTGGTATCTAATATTTTATTGGTTACATAAAAAAATCTCTTTTGAATATTTTAAGTAATATATTGTAACATTTATTCTTTGTAGAGGGATCGAATATGTCATTTTTTCTCATTTTAAATTATAATATATAATATAAATTAGTGATAAAAGTATAAATTTTATATTTTTTATAGTTTAGTTTTATTTTATTTTATTTAGATGTAAATGTATTGTCTTAGCATTCAATTTTACTCATTTGACATAGTAATCAATAAACATGATTATCTAAACTTATTAGTTCATTGTCACTATAGATTTCTTTATTTTGATCATGATCTTTGGTTTGAGCATTTTTCCATATTAGTCTATGTTGTTTGGCTTGGCCTAATGTGTGGACTTGATTGCACATGATGGCTTATTCTACCTCCTTCAAATTTGAAATTTCCCTTCCAAGTAGCCTTTCCTAAAATATGGCCATTATCCTATCAACAAACACACCAAATACATTGAGTTGTGTGTCTAGGAATATGTATTTGATGACATCATCTCGGTAGTTAAGAACATCACATATTTATATCAATTACTCTCATCAAGTATTTACATTGAGAGCACTCAACCTTTGTCTCAATCTCAATTTAATCCTAGATGGATCAATATTTGCATAAATGCTTGTCATGTTTTCAATATTTGGGTATCCCTTTTTCCTATAGTAGGCTCAACTATGATTTCCAACATAACCCCTTATTCAATGAATATGTAAATAGGAGGTGAGTGCATTACAAAACACATCAATCACATACAAGGCCACACTAGTCATACTAGGTAACATGACATGACCTAGTCCAAGACTAGGATACCTTATGTGGTTTTATCCTCAATAGTAGAAACTTTTGAATATCTTTAAATAACTATTTTATTGATCTCTATTTTTGGACCATATCTTAAGTTTTCGTTTTTTGTCACAACACATCAAAATTGGTTAATAGGGCCAAAATCAATAGCACACAAATTTAAATGCAAATAAGCTCCTTATTCTCTCTCAGTTATTTTCATTCCTTAATCTCAATTATTTCAATCCCATATCCTTGTTTTCTAGTTTTTGATTTTATTAGAATTAGGAATTAATCTATTAGTGTAAGAAATCATTTTCTTCCTCCTCTAAATTAGTGAATCCATAACTATTAATATATTATATTTATTTGAACATTCCTTTAGGTTACAAGAAATAGCTTTTTCCTGCTCCCTCTAGTTTGAATTGTCTACGCGCATGGTTTATACCACATTGGGGGTACCCTGCAGTCCCCTCCTATCCCCTTCTGACCAGATTCTTGCCACTGCACATGTGGTACAGTCATTGGGGGTTTCCAATGTGTCGTCTGCTTCTGGGGATCCTATGATTCTTGGCATGCCTACTGCTAAAGTGCCTGTGATTCCTTTAACCTCAATGTCAAAAGGATGGAAAGACGTGTTGACCAACACGAGCCTGACTTCAAGTTGTCCCTTTCCCGGCCCTGAAGAGGAATTTTCTGTATTGAGCACTAATTTCTCTATCCCTAAAGCTATTAGCAACATGATTGTCTCTTCCATGGAGAAAGCAGTGGTCGAAAAGTTTTTGTCCTTTCGGCCCTCTGTTGATATGGTTCGGAGATGGGTTTCTTTGAAATGGCATTTGAAGGGCAACGTGAGTGTCTATGCCATGACTGGTGGACTTTTCCTCTTTAAGTTCACGACTAAGGAAGATTTGATCTTGGTGCTTTCTTCAGGCCCTTGGGTCTACAGGAAGCATGGGTTGTCATTGTGCTACTGGAAATCGAGATTCAATCTTGCTGTTGATCTCAAAAAGTTGACTCCTATCTAGGTGCGTCTCCCTAGCCTTCCCTTAGAATACTGGGATGATTCGGTCTTTAAGAGTATTGGTGATTCCTTGGGCCAGTTCATCACCTCGGATTTAATCACCAGATCCATGTCCAAGTTAGTTTTTGCTCACTTCTGTGTCAACATTGATATAAATAAGACCTTACCCAACTCTATGAAGCTCTATTCCATTTTTAGTTCTTGGACTCAACTAGTCTGCTATGAGAATGCTGTGATATACTACCAAAAATGCGCTAAATCGGGCCACCTTATTTTAGACTGTAACCCCAAACCTAGTGATCCAAGTGAAGAGTTCCCCTCAAATGAATTCCCTTTTGAATATGACATTCTTGAGGTCCTTGAGTCTTCGACGAAGGTTGTACTTGTTAACTTTGAGATCCCATAAGACTTATCAGTTGTGGTCTTGAATGACTCTATTGTGGAGCTCAGTAGTCAGTCCCCCACAAGTGTTCTGGTGTGTAGATCCCTAAGTCCTAACTTTGGTGTGGCTTAGGATTCTGCGACAACTATGGAGAATCTTCCTTCACCTACTTGGGTGTGGAGGAAGGTGAGATACAGGAGGAAGGAGTATCAATGGCTACACTTGGTCTAGGATTGACTGAGACAGTCATGGTGGCTCATGCTCAAACTATAGAAGAAGATTTTTGGTCAACTCCTAAGAGGAAGGGTAAACAAATGAAGGCAGATATGGGTGGTGAGTCAAAGCCTAGTAGTCCCAACTAACGGTCAACTAGGAACAAAGAGACAACAAAAGAAATTATGATAGGTAAATAGAGGACATTGGAAGTGTCCTCAAAGAAAACTTCAAAATGAAAGTCCTTTCATGGAATGTGAGAGGGCTAAATAGCCCCCATAAGCAGTTGTCCTTGAAGAAACATGTGTTGGAACACAAGATTGATGTTTTACTCCCACAAGAAACTAAGATGAAGAAAACCAATTTTGAACCCATATCAAATTATATTTGGCTTAACACCCTATTTGGTTGTAGTGATGCAGATGGGGCTTCGGGTGGTCTTTCTGTGATGTGGAATCCCATTAGGATCTCTGGTATTGAACTATTCCATTGTAAGAATAGTGTGGGAGTTAGTTTCTCCAATAATGGGGGCTCTTGGTCTTTGATCAACATTTATGCCCCAAATATTAGGAATGCAAGGAAAACCCTCTAGCAAGAAATATCTAACTGGATCTTGACTAATAGAAGTTCATGTTGGATGGTTGCTGGTAATTTCAATTCCCCCCTTTACCCATCAAAGAAGAATGGTGGAATAATGGATTACTTTGACAACATGTCTGACCTGGCCAAATTCCTGAATTGTACTGGCCTGGTGGATGTTGATTTGCAAAGCTAGTCTTATACTTGGTCCAATAGATGCCTTAGGGCAGGCCTAATCTAGGTCTGTCTTGATAGATTTTTGTTTTCCCTTAATTGAACTGCCATGCTTAATGCTAATTTGTTGGCTCTACCCTGGACTATTTCTAAACACAATCCTCTGATGCTTACCCTAAATGAACACTCCACTATTGGTCCTTTCCCTTTCCGTTTTGAGATTATGTGGAACTCCCATCCCGACTTCAAGAATAAGATTGTTGCTTGGTGGAATATCCTCGTGCATGGTTCCCCTATATTCAAGATCTTTCGTAGGCTCAAACACATCAAAAATATGGTTAAAGGATGAAATAAGTGGGTTTTTGGGGATGTGTTCCATGAAAAAAATTATGTCTGACAAGCTCCGTGAGTTACAAAAGAGGATGGATGAAGGAGCTACCTGTATTCTGACCTGCCAACAAAAGAGGGTTGAGCATTTGGAATGGGAGAAAATCTTGAAGAAAGAATAAATATTTAGGAAGCAGAAATCTAGAATTCAATAGCTATCCGAGTGGGACTAAAACACCTCTTTCATGTTTCAACCCTTAAACATAGGAAAATAAATCAAATAAAAAAGTTGAAAAATGAGGCAAGGGATGTGGTGTCTACCCCATTTCAGATTGGATTACTAGCTACTGGCCACTTCAATAGGGGTTTCTCCACTCCTGCAAAGGATCCTGTCCCATTTTTGGATAATCTGATGTTAGAACCCCTTCCTAATTCCATAACTAGTGAGGACAATAATTCTGTTATGGGGGTTGTTACTACTGAGGAGGTAAAATATGCTATGTTTAGTATGGGTGCTTATAAAGCCCCTGGACCCAATGGTTACCCCTTGGCCTTCTTCCAAATCTTTTTGGACATTGTGGGTGAGAACCTTACTCTAGCGGCTAGGGATTTTTTCAACTCAGGGAAATTGCTCAAATAGCTAAACCACACCTTCATTTCCCTTGTGCCAAAAATTGATGAAGCTCAGACCATGGTGAATTTCTAGCCCATCAGCCTTTGCAACATTGTTTATAAGATCTTTTCCAAAATCTTGGTGAACTGCTTAAAACCCCTCCTAGATAAAATAATAAGCCCAAGTAAAAAGGGCTTTGTTCCTTGTTGCCATATCTTGGATGTGGCTATATCCACTCATGAAATCTTACATTCTATGGACAAGTGCAACAATGCTAGTATGGATCTGAAGCTTGACATTTCTAAAGAATATGATTAATTTTTGTGGGACTTCCTTCCCAAAGTCCTTAATAGGTATGGTTTTAATTAGAAAGTGATCGTGACATCATTTTGGAATGTGTTACCATGGTTCAGTAGTCTGTCCTAGTCAATGGAGTGCCTCATGGGTTCTTTGAGGCTAGGAGGAGAATTCGTTAGGATGACCCCCTCTCCACATATTTATTTATAATGGTGGCTGATGTCCTGAGAAGGAATATTACACATATGCTATTTGAGGGCTCGATCAAGGGTGTCAAGTCAGCCACCACCCTTGAACTTGCTTCTATTCAACAATTTGTGGATGAAACTATGTTATTTGGGAAGGCCTCAGTGGTGGAAGCCAGGAAATGGAAAAGTAGCCTCAATCTTTATGTGACTTGTTCAGGTTAGTGTATCAATTATAATAAAAGTGATCTATTTTTTAACTACACTCCTGGTTTGCAGGACCGTGTGATTGCTATTTTAGGTTGCGTGAGTGCCTCACTTCCATCGGTGTACCTATGCCCCCTTCTCACTTTTAAGGAAGTCACTCCTAATTTCTAGAATACTATTCTTGAAAGGACACAGAGGAAACTTGTTGGGTGGAAAGGTTATCTCCTGAGTCATGCTAGTAAACTGTAGCTCTTCACTATTTCCCTTTAGGGGATTTCAGTCTATTTTCTGTCTATGTTCAAAATGCCCAATTATATTGCTAAGAAGTTAAAAAAGATTCATAGAGTTTTCCTTTGGTCCAACATTGAAGACAAGAAGAAAATGTTTCTTGTTAGTTGGGAGAAGGTGTGTCTTCCCAAGTCTGGGGTGGGCTGGGCATTAGAAGGGTCTATTCTACTAACAAAGCTCTGTTGGCCAAGGTTGGATGGGAACAGTTAAGAAATAAAAAGGACTGGTGAAAAATAATGAATGCCAAATATCTGGACAATAGCCCCTTGATCAGATGTATTGAGAATGACCACCCTTGTGGATCCTTAGCCTAGAATAATATCTGCAAAATGCAGAAGTTGCTTCAAACTGGTATACGATGGAAGCTTGGTAGAGGCAATTGTATTCGCTTCTGGGAAGACCCTTGGCTATTTGATGCCCCTTTGGCCAGTTCTGAGTTTAAAAACATAATGGAACTAGTGACTTGTTTCTTTGGATCGAATGTCTGTGACTACCTTCTTGGTCCACTTGGTGCTAGGTGTTGGAAAGACCTTGACTTATGCTGCCCTCTTTCCCCAGACTTGAAACGTCTTGCTAATTCCTTACAAGTTTGTCTCTCCTTATCCAAAATCCCTTTATCTAATATTGAAGATAATTTCTTTTGGTTCTTGGAAAGCAAGGGAAACCTATTTGTTAGGTCGGTTTACTATCTTCTGTCAGACAAGGGCACTTAAAGTGGGATTTGGAAATGGGTTTAGAATCGACACTTGATCCTAAAATAATTTTTTCTTGGTGGATGACTTGTCATAATAGGATTTTAACCCAAGACAACCTAAAGAAAAGGGGCTTTTTGATCATGAATAGGTGTATGTTATGTAAATGTAATGAATAATCGGTTGATCACCTGTTATTGCATTGTCTGTATGTTGCTAAGGTCTGGGACTTGGTTTTCCAAAAAATTGGCATTCACTAGACCCTGAATAAGGATTTAAAATCCCTTATAGATGGTTGGACTGGTCCCTTTCAACACCCCCTTCTTATGGAAATTTGGAGACAAATTCCCCCTATCATCTGTTGGTTCCTTTGGAAAGAAATGAACAATCGAATCTTCAGAGACATTGAAAGGTGCCCCAATGAAGTTTTTGACATTGGGTCTAGACTTATTTTTGAATTTATCTCCCTGTAAAAATGGAAACCTCTAGATAAAGCCCCTACAAAGTGGGGGATAAATGGCATGTTCCTAGAATTTCAAACTTGGGACAAACTCCTTTGATGATTCCAAGACCACTACTAGGAAAAACACTGTTTGGAAACCCCTAGAGCTGAACTGGTTTAAACTAAATTTTGGTGGCACGACCAAGGTGAACCTTGGTCTGGCCAACATTGAGGGTGTTATTAGGAATTGTAAAGGAAACTTGGTTGTTGGGTTTGCTGGAGGAATTGGTATTCATTCTTCCACGACGGTTGAGTCATAGGCGCTGCTCAAGGTCGTTGAGGTTGTTGTCACTCTGGGTATAAAAAATCTACATATTGAAGGGGTCTCAAAGTCTGTGATTGACTCTATTATTCATGGTAGGTTGCTTAGCTAGAACATCATGAACATTTTGCTCGACATAAATTTATTGATCTCAAAATTGGATAGGAAATACCTGACTCACACCTACAGGGAAGGTAATCAAGTTGTTGATAGTCTGGCTAACTTGGGTTCCACTTGGAGTTTGTGCAAGTGTTGGAAGAGGCTCGAGGCGTTACCAGCTAGTATACAAGGATTAATCCTTGCGAAACAAAGGAATATAATGCTTGATGATGGTTAACAATGTTTTTCTTAATGGGTACAGGTGACCCCACTTGACTGGTCCTTGGGTGATGTGGACTTGGTCAGGTGAGGTGGCAAGGTTAAAACAAGGTGCTGCGTGGTTTTATTGCTTCTTTACTACTTAGGTAAGCCCATAATGCATAAGTGATTTGAGTATTCTAGTCTTTACCAGGTTTATTGATAGTTTTTCTTAAAATTTGTTTAATTATTTTGTTAGAACCTTCTGCTTGACCATTTGATTGAGGATAGTATGGTGTCGAGAAGTGATGTTGGATATGAAATTTTTCAAGGAGTTCTTCACTTATTTTTTCTTAAATGATGTACCATGTTGCCATAAACCAGAGAAGAAGGAAGACCAAATTATGTGACAATATTATCAAGGATAAAATGACAAATAACTTCAGCTGTCATGGATCGAAGTGGAACCACTTCAACCCATTTTCTAAAGTAATTAGTAGTCATGATAATAAAGGTATGTCCTTGGGAGGAAGGAGGAGAAATTTTTCCAATAGAACCCAAGCCCCATATCGAGAATTTCCAAGGAGATACTTGACCACAAAGTTCCTAGGTAGGAGCTCAAGTTAAATTGTTATGTTGTTGGTTGATTGAGGGGACTTTTTTTGATAAAGGAAAAAACAATCTTGTTCCATACTTTTCCAATATTAACATATATGAAGTAATTTCCTAACCAAAGATTGGCCACCGAAATATCCTCCATAGACACCTAAATGGGCCTCTTCAAGGGAAATAGGGATCTTTCATGTGTTAAGACAACAAAGAATAATACTATTATATCCTCTTCGATATAAATTTTTAGATAAAATGATATATCATTCTATAAGCTTTTGAATACAAGCTTGACTACTTTTAGTTGAAGGGTCACGAAAGGTACCATTGCACAAATATTGAAAGATATGGGAGTACCATTCATCCCAATCAATATTGTGACAAAAAGTGATATTAATAGAATTTTTAGATGTTGATGGGGACAAGAGATTATGAATAGTAAATTGGAAATCTAAGGATGAATCGTCAAGGGATATAAGGGAAACAACAATCGCCATTGCATCTACATGTTGCTTATCTTTTTGAGGGATATTGTCAATAATATAAGTAGAAAAATGTTTTAATGTTTGTAAGGAAAAGTCACGATATTGAGATAATTTATTTTGTTTTTCTTGATAGGATCCATTGATTTGTATTATAATCAATTGAGAGTCTCCAAAAATACGAAGATGTTAAATATTAAGGGACAATGTTGCACACAAACCAACGATAAGAGGCTCATATTCCATGATGTTATTAGTGCATAGGAAATCAAGACAACAAGATAGACGAATTGGATTGATCAAGAATGGGGTATTATTATAACACCAACACTGGAGCTAGTTCGACACCTAGAACCATCAAAAAATAAATCATGTCTTATCAACTTCTAGTGAAAGGACATGATCATCTAGAAATGATTCTTGATTTGGTAAAGAAAGTGGTGAAGGAGCATCGACTAAGTGGTTGGTCAATGCTTGACCCTTAATTTATTTTTGAGAAACAAACTTAAGGTCAAATTTCATTAACAACATCACCCATTTAGCAAGATGTCATGATAAATAAGTTTTGGAAAAGAGATGTTTTAAGGGATCAAATTTTATAATGACATGGATTTCAACATTTAAAAGGTAATTTCTCAAGTTATGTGTTGCAAACATAAGCGATAAAAATTGCTTCTCCATTGTAGTATAGCGAACCTCATAATTGAGTAAAGTGCGACTAATATAATATACAAGATGTTCTTTACCCTCATCATGTTGTTCCGATAATGTCACAAGAGCATTAGATGTAGAAAAAGTATAAATAAGGAAAGGGAATCCTGAGGTGACTAGTTGTAGAACAAGAGGATTATCCAAGTATTGTTTGAAATCATTAAATATTTTTGACAGTATTCATTCCAACAAAAATGGGAATATTTCTTAAGAAGTTGAGTGAAATGGAGAGCTTGATCAACTAGTAATGAGAAAAATAGATGAATAGCTAGAATATTCCCTTGTAAACTATGAATTTGAGAATTTTTCTAGAGGTTGCATATTAATTATCACACCAATTTTCTTTGTTTCAACCTCAATACCCTGATGAGACAAGATAAAACTAGATCAATCCTTCCTTGGCCTAACATTGGAATACAAGCCAACAAGGGAGCTTGGATAGCTACCTAAAAGGAGAGCCAATATGCACTAGGTTTAATTCCTTTGTTGCAAAGAAAATAGATTGGTTGAATATGGTTTAATGAACCTAATTATTATGCAGACGTAATATGAAAATATGAATTATTGAAATAGACAAAAATGAAAATTGACAAAATAATTGTAGATCTGAGAGGAGTAGATAGAGGGGAACCAGTGACAACAAGGACCTAAAATAGGTAGACAAGGGACCGAAAATAGGTAGACAAGGGCGAGGGTACCCTAGTATGAGAATGGGGGTTTTTGAGCACTTAATTCTTGATTTGGAAGTTACAGGTTTGCACTGTAAATTCATATCCTAAAATCTTTCATTTTTGTTTTTGAACCCTCAAAACACATCAAAGAGAAGGAAAGGGGGTGGCTACATCATATTTTTCCTCAATCAAACCCTCATTTTGGTATTTCTACCTCCATGAATATATGATTTGATGACAGGTAAAAGTGTGTGCTTTGAACCTTAAGTGTGTCTAAGGTTGTAACAAGCTATGGTATGCAAAGTAAATGATAAAATCCCTACTCAAGTGTGTTAGAGTGGATTCCTATATGACACAATCATGAAATGTAAGATCCAACCCAAGAGATAGCCAAATACTCAAGGGAAAATAAATATGTTCAAATACCTTACTTAGGGAAATAAGGTGATCAAAGTATGAAGATGAGAACTCACTAAAAATCAAGTCATTAGCTTCTTGAAAGAAGCGAAAGCTATCCAAAAATCCTATATTCGAGCTTATCTTTCCATTGTCATCAAACTTTAATAATTGTGATAACTTGATAAATCTAAAAAATTGCTTGTAAATCTCTAAAATAGGATGTCAATTTTGGAAAAGCTTCGATGTAATTGTGATTGCATACATTTTGTTATAATGACTAATATATTTTAAATAGGGAAACATAGGAATAAATTAAAGTGTTGGAGGACACATTTAAATTTGAACTTTTCGATTAATTTACCACCAAATATTGAAATTTAATTCATGTCACACAAGACAAATACCAACCCTAATTTAGGACCTACTTTATCAAGAAAAAATATTTGGACTAGGATGCCCTCATCCTTTTCCATGCGTTTTACACTCATTAAAGTGTGATCCAAAAGTTTAGGGTCCTTTGATTTAGGGCTTATCCAAAAATTGAGCATTTTTTAGAGTTAAAAGGGTATAATGTGATTAGGAGGTGTTTTTAGTGTAGCATTAACACATTCTCTTGAGTTGAAAGGTAAATTCAAGGGTAGGAAGTGGTCCTAAAAATTACTAAGGGAGTGGACACCAAAGCGAGCACCAAATAAAGTGTGAATTTGTGCTTTCAACCTCAGGGAGAAAAACTTATGATGCTACACTCTGTAAGTATGTATTATTATTTAGAAGTAACCAATTAAATGAACCTAGAAAGGTTAAATAAAAAAAATGTGTATTATATATTGAATCTACTTTATTCATTCAACTAGGAATGCTAGCTATAAACAAATGAATCTTTTTTTCAATATTTTCTTTATTTTAATTTTAAAGTGTTGGTAGGCACAAATAATCTAAGAAATTAGTTTAGGGTGAAATCTTATCTCCCCTATTTTTCTACCTTACAGTTTAGTTTGACTTATGTCACTATGCCTATGCATAACCTTATGTTGATTTGGTTCACTGGGAACATGTCTTTTTCTTGTGCATGTACCTATATTGCATTAATATGCATGTAATTTTTATAGATAAAGTTGGCAACACCTCTCTAATTGTGAATATCTACACATTTTTTCTATACGTGTAGAGTTTTAGTCTGTAGCATTCTCATTGTGTAGTGTTGATAATACTAGTATGTTAGTGTATATTACTTCACTACTAAGTACATTGCAATTGTTAACATGAAAATTTGTTGGTATTGTTTTTATTTATGGCCCTCAATATAATTTAGGTATTACAAAACCAATGGATATGTATCTACTTTAACCACATATCTAGCTAATTTTTTTTTGTAAAAATCATTGTATATATAAAAATTCTACAAATAGATGCATTACATTGAAACATAGAATGCAATATCTTATTTAGAAAGGAATGAAACCATAAGTTGAGGCTAATCATATGGTATTACACAATAAATATTATTTGACTAATAAAATATGGATCATAATGTAATGTTGAGGATATCAATACTCAAAAGAAGCAAATACATGATATGGAATCTAAGAAAACTATTGCAGAGGTGAAACAAAGAAAAATAGGTTCAGATAGATGGATGGGGTTGTATGAACCAATTAGGGACCTATTAATCTTCTATTTCATTAGGAAATGAGATCCCAACAAAGAATTGACGAACTACCCTTAGGAGAGTCAACTTTGTGGAGGAATATTTAGATTTCCTTTTTTTGCAAGGATAGGGGTCCTGATTAAACAACACTTTGGGGAGAAAAACTAAAAATATTAAACTAACTCCAAAATGCAATCTACAACTTGGATTTAATAGATTAAGCTCAATACTAATGGAACCAAAAATTGAAATGTAGACCAGAGAGAGGTAAGATGATGTGTACCAGCCACCAAAAGTGCTCTACTGAAGTTGATCTAGGACTCATTCGCCTAGGGGTGAATGGGTTCTGAGTTAGGGTTTGTCTGCAAATTTTGAGAGCCTCTACAATAGATCTAAATCCTTCAATTTTCCCAAGTTTCAGGTATGGAAAGTCAGAAATAAATTATGCAAGTGAGTTTCCATGAGATGACAACTTTTGCAACTTTGATAACTTCAATTTTTCTCTTCAAGAGATCTTCAAGATTTCTTCCATCTAAATTTGTAAACACAAATCAAGGGGATTTTTTTTTTGTTTTTGGTGGTTTGTCTTGGTCAAACCCCGTTTAGGTAATCAAACCTTGAAATGAAATAAAATAGCATGAATGAAATGATGAATGAACAAATCAATGTCACAACTCACCAAACCCTTGAATAAACCTTGGAATGTAGATTTGCAACTTGCATGAAATGGATTCAATGGATGTGGATCTTGAACCTTGAATCTTGACTTGAAATAATGCTTTGAATACTTGAATGGATCATGAAACCTACATCACCATATTAGCTCCAATAACACGCATTCAATGCAAGAAGAATTTGATGTGATAATTTGATCTTGATTGCTGCAATAAATATTCTCTTGAATGGCTTGAATTTCTCTTGAAATACTCTTGTGAAAGTTCTCTTAAGATAACTTGAAATTGCTAGGTGAAACTTAGTGAAATGACCTTATATTTATAGATATGTAACATTAATTTCCTGAAATTCAAATAACACAAGTTGACGTTTGAATATGGATTTGAATATGTTAAAATAAAACCAAAAACATAATTTAAATTTATGTCCTAGGTCTAAGTGAGGACCCATTCGCCCATGGGAAAATGGGTCCTAGGTCACTCACCTAGGACACACATTGCTCAATGAGAAGTGCTATGTTTAGGCATTAATGAATGTTGGGTTTCTTCTTTGGAAAATGTAATTAATTAGGCTTGGATTTGAATTAAAGGGTCCAATTAAGGAAAATTAAGATCAATTATTTAAAGGAGCCCTATATAAGTGTGAAAGTGTAAAGAGGTGCACTTTACAACACCAAAAATAAGACACAATTAAGTCCATTTTAATTAATAGGGCCCTAAACTTAATGTGAATATGTAAAATACATATTACAACACTAAATTAAGGCATAATTAAATTCATTTTAATATTAATTCCAAATTAGGTGTGAAAATGTAAAAGGGATACATTTTTCTACACTACAAGAGGATACGATGTCATAATTTTACCCATAAGAGTAGACTACATGATGAAACATATAGTCCCATGGGGGAATTTATCTCAATTTATTATATTTTAGAGAATATTATATATAAAACCAATGGATATGACTTCAGTGCTTAGATTTCATTATTTATTTCTCTTATTACCTGCTCTATTTGTACTTTCACTTTTGTTCATTTGATTTATGTTAGTGTTGCATGTTGACACAAGTGACATTGAACGTGTGTTATGTTGTTCATCCCAATTATTCCTCATGTTTTGTATCATTTATACTTTGACCTATCAATTTTTCTCTATAGGTTGCGGTCCTTCTTTCTTATTCTTCCATTTACCTTGTGTGTTCTTACACTTTTTCCTTTTATTTATGCCATGTCTCCCCACTTGGGATATCTTTATTCTTGTTTTAATTTTCTTACTTTAGCTCCTATATTCTATGCGTATGCCATTTACAATGTTTAGCTTGTACGCTTTCTCACATTTCTTATTTAGTTCACATTATTTCTTTTATATTTTTTTTTATTATTTTTTTTTATATTTTAGATTCCATTCTTTTCTTATAATCCTTTTTTAACTTTTATGTTCCACATTTTGCACTTATATAACTTCAACATGTTTCCTTAATACCTTCTATGCTCCTATGTTACATTTCTAATGTTTCTCATGTTCCATGATTATGATGTTATCTCTATTCCATTTTCATCGTTCTTATTATTTTTATCTTTATTATGACCTGTACCTCTATTTGTGACCTTGATCCACACATCTACTATTTTGACCCAAATGTTGTGGTTTCAATTTTTTATAAATTTGACCCTATTATTTACAAATCTTTAGTAACTACAAATAAGTTTTGCATGTGCCTATAACTTGTAGTGAAAGACTTGGTGGTGGTGAGAAACACTATTGGAACTTGCTATGTTGGGCACATTAGTCAACTTGCTCCCTTCATTTTTCCTTAGTCAAGCCCTCTTGGATGATTTAAATTTGTTTATAAAGTTGGAAGAAAATAAGTAACAAATACAATTGATGTGACTATGATGAAGCTAAGGCTTTTATATATTGATGCAATGGATGTTGGAATGACCTAGTGCAAGAGCTAGGGTTTCACCATCTATTGATGCAAGAGTTGATGTGGAGAGATGAATAATGGTTGATGAGTGATCCTCTATGATATTTTGTTTGACAAAATTAAATTTAGGGATGGTTAAAATGACCTTATAGTGATGCCCTTTTATAAAATTTTCATATGCACATGTTTTTTAAATACTTAGCATGGGAAATGATAAATAAGTAGTTGGAGGTAGGTTAGCTTGGGTTGGTGATAAATTTTGAATTTTGAGAAAGCAAGTAAAAATGATATGTTAACCCAACCTAGATCAAGACCACATCTATAATTTTGTACATAGAATAGCAAATTATGATCTAATATTGGGTAATGCTCTATGTAGGGATAACATATTGCTTATGATAGTCAATATGCATATGAAATCAATGGGAGGGTCAAACTAGTTAAAATTATGTTGAAGGAAAAAATATTGAGAACACATAAACACAAAATAGTATATAGCAAAGGTAAAAGATACAAGATATGTACTTTTTACTGTTAGAATTAAATAAATAGAAAAGACAATACCTTTGTACAATACTTGCATTAAAAAATATCCTACGCCAATTTAATGTCCCTTACAATTAAATAAATAGAAAAGACAATACCTTTGTACAATGCTTGCATTAAAAAATATCCTACACCAATTTAATGTCCCTCCCTAATGTATAAAGAGCATTTACTCTTAACTTTTTATAAAATGGACAAACCTATATGCATTCAAATCATACCCTCGCCCAAGAATAACTCAAAATAACTCATTAAATTGAATTATGATCTCCTATCATTCACATATCAAGGATACCACTACCTCAGTACCTCATTAAAAGGTAAAAGTTCTCTTTAAATATCAATGAGTGGGGCATCTTTAACTTTTACCTTACCTTCACAAACAAGTAACGATAATTTTTTGTAAGATTTAATTTGTGTGTAGCTACTTATTAAAAAGATAATGATGTTTTTTAAGTCGTTAACAAATTTATTTATTTTATTTAGGTTCTTTCATGAATATATAAGATTTTTTAAATCAAAATCAAGATTTTAAAAGATTTGAGATTAAAAATAAAATGAATATTATTCAAACTTAATTTAGATAACATTTATTAAGAATGCATGTGTCCATAGCAACTTTGTTACTATTTTGGGTCCCACAGACTACTAAAATCAAAGTGTATTTTAAGTCACCAACAAACCATACATCAAATTGTCTTATAAGACCTTTTACCGACAAGATTCTTCATGAATATATAACTTTTTTTATCAAGACTTAGAAAAAAAGATCTAAGATTAAAAATCAAACAATATCATTTAGACATGATATAGATAACATTTGTCAAGGATATTTGTACACAAAACAACTTTGTTTGTAACGCCCCACCTTGGTTTCCGTTAAAACAAAGTGTAAAGAACAAATTAACCGAACAAATTTTTTTTTTAAAAGAGATTTAATTACACAATTGCCATAAGGATTTCAAGACGATGTTACATAAACATAATAAATAAACTCAACACATTATCATAAAACATAAGTACAAATTTAATGCCATGAATGATCCAGTTTTCAAAACTTTATACAATTCGGACAACCATAAGTCTAGATTACATCATGTGAGATTTCAGTAAATCTCAAATCATCAAAATGATGATACAATGAGAACACTCTTATACAAGAGGTAAATAGACAAAGAGGATAATGATTACATCATATCAAACTTCCATATTCACGAACACGTTCTGCATCTATTGTCACGAACAATGAAGTAATTGGAATTAACTGTAAGCATAGCATCAACTGCATGAATATCCAAGGAAGGTACAACACGGTTTCCTCCCAACCACATGGAACCCAAAGGTCCAATCCCTTCGTGCTAAGAGATAATGACATGTCCACAAACAAGAATACAGAACATTACATTTACATGGCTTACATACACATTACGACATAACAATAACAAATCATATGTAACAAATAAACTCCCAGTAACAAAACACAACTAAAGACAGCTCAACACAAGGATCACAATCATGGAATAGACAAAGAGTGTCATCACATTGTCAGGATAGGTTACCCTGGTGAATCTTCCTAGACTACCGGCCCTCTCCAAGAGTTGCCCTAGCAGTAGTCTCTACCGATTCCTGACCCCTAAGCAGACTAGTGTGGAGTCGTTCTATCTTTCAAGAGGACAAGATAGATGACTAGCCATTCCAGGCTTTCTCAACCTTTTCTCAATCTAAACGAGCATTAAGAAAGTAGGCGAGGCAAACTTTTATCTAAGTTAATGTTTAGTTCTACCCAACCCCTAGTACATTAATTAGGTTTCCACTGAATTTACATACCTACGATAGGTTACCCGAATAATCTCTTAGGATTTCGGCCCCTACCAAAAGCCACTCTTTCTATAACATGACTCAACATCAAAAGACTAGGGGTAGCTACCAAGCATAAAGATCAAAACCACAAATGTTTATGTCTTTCACTAGAAACAAACCATAATCTCTAAGATGCTTCTTTAGACAACGACAAAATGTGCAAAGCTATTCCCCAAGAAAAAATCATTGCAATTGAGTAATCATAATTAAAGCGTAATAAAATTAACAATACAAATTTTCACTTCCCAAGCCTTTGATGAAATGAAAATAAACTTCATCAACATTATATATACATACCCAATAATTACAATTTTCCAATCTTCATGAATTAAAATTTCATAATAAACAATTTATTGGTATTATTATATGTTTTATTATTTCAAAGAAAATACATCAATATTTAATGAGTAAGGAAAATATAAATCCTTTACATTTAGAAACCAATCACTTAGAAAGCAATACAATTCACCATTTACATAAATATATACATAATGGCGAACTAAGAATCTTTTATATTATTCAAAATTTTTTTAATTTTTTTTTTTAAAGAAATTAGATTTACAAATCATAAACTTAAAGTCCTATCTATCTCTTCTTTTCTTATTCACAAACTCACATTTAACTAATACTTGCACTTTGTAAATATCTACCAACTGATAGTTATATAAATATGATTTCCTAACAAGGAAACTGCCACTGATAATACATGCAAAGGTAAGTCGCACTAAGGACAAAAGTAGTAGCTTTCAAATAAATAACACAACTTTAAGTAGTAGACTGGACACCATGCATCCACCGCAAGAAACAATTGCAGGTGAGGGCTTTATGAAGCAATATCAGGATCAAAACAAAGTAATTGAAGGTTCAATTTATATATAATTTTGCAGGCTATTCCATACGCACAAAGGTTCCCTAATAACTCAAAGAAAAGTTTATAGCCAACAAAGACTTGTAATCTACAGCCGAGAGAACAATAGAAGAGGAATTCAATAAACGCCATGCATAATCAAACATTCGTTGGGAGGAAGACACATAAAGTCTGAACTTTTAAAAACGCATATATATTGCCAAGTAAAGACAGGTGCGGATAAATCAAAACTAGACGCTTGATGAAATGAATAAAAGAAACGACATCTCAGTAGAGCTTCTCCTATCTAAAAGGTAAAAACATCTGAAGAGGAGTCGTTTCAACTATTCGGGAATACTTCCATCCAATAAAATCCCAATCATTGGCTACAACTCAAGCGCAATTTCAGGCAAGAAATATTATGGTAAAAAGATATGGCTCATGAAAATAACATAATTCCAAAAGATAATTTGTTACTTCAACCATCTGCGATGGTAAAGAGGAAAGCGTCATACAAAATGGAAACTACATGCTACAGACAATGATTAAAGTTAGATCTTCTGATAAAAGACTATATGGTAGGTACCATTAGAAGGAAGCTGCGCGCAAATATCATAGACAGATTTTAATAAAACTAAATGGCATTTACCTATAGGTGATAATCAAAGATAATACCAGAATACTTAATGCGTACCTAGTAATGTTAAATACAAAAGTTCCCAAGAATGAGAAGTAACTAACAATTTAATAATATAATCTCCCTAAATCCCTAAGCGCACCATATATAGTGATAAGTTTAGAGATATATAGTTAAAGTATGAATAAGGAATTGGATATAGGGTAATGTCAATGACAGATGAAAACTCTTCTCTATTCAGAAAGTTTGAAATTCATAACTCACTAAACCATGAATACCATGATGCCTGAATTTAAACTACAGCCATTTAAATGTCCAAATTAGGAGTTTGTTTAAATCTACTTTTGAAAATAAAAGAAAATCTTCAATCTTTTCTTAAATTTTGAATTCATGCTAATACAATCATCTTACAGCCAAATTAAAGACGATTTGAGATCTGGAATAATATATTTATAGAATATTTTTATTCTTTCCTATTTTAATATCCAAATACTCTTCTAATTTTGTTTCTTTGTTGTTTGTGCAGATTCAGCAAAACAATTTCATTATTGGACAATAAAATTCAACATTAAATTTTGAAAATTTTGAAAAATTCAGCACAAGAATTAAAACTAAAGAAGAAAACC
>VDFB02058242.1:73792441-73986458 GCA_007258455.2 Sequoia sempervirens | reverse complement strand
CCCTCTCTCCCACTCTCCTCTCTCTCCCTCTCTCCTCTCCCTCTCCCCCCTCTCTCTCCCCCACTCTCCCTCTCTCTCTCCTCCTCTCTCTCTCTCCCACTCTCCTTCCCCTCCCCTCTCTCTCTCCCCCTTTTAACTTATATATATTAATATATTGATATAAATTAATATATTAAATTAATATTATTATATATATTAATTTAAATTAATGTTATAAATGGATATGCATACCTATATGATAAAAACGGATATCCATTTGTAACAGATATTCGTTATATTTAGAGTTTTATCCACCAAACAATATGAATGCATAGGGGAAGCTTCAAAACCTATATAGTAAATAACATATATCCATTTGTAATGGATATGTGTTACAATTTGATTTTTATAAACCAAATAACACATAAAACCAATATTATGTATTACTAATATATAATAAATATATTATATATTAATATATCATAATATATTATATTTATATATTATATATAGTATTATTTAATATATATACTATATATATACTATATATATACTATATATACTATATATACTATATTATATATCTTATACTCTCTCCCTCTCTAGCTTTGGCACTACTACTGATATCCAACTTGTATTTTGTATTGAACTTTTGAACATAGTAATTAAGAATTTTGTTATCAAAATTCTGACCTCCCAAATGCATATCCCCTCTAACAACCATGATGACAATTTACCCTAACCGACACATCAAACGTACCTCCACCCAAATTGAAGACAAGAACGCTTCTTTCTCTAGTGAATACATCATGGAAGCCATAAGTTATAGCTGCGACCATTGGCTCAATAATTGTTTGCATGACATTGAGGCTTGCAATCTTACTAGCATCTTTTGTGGCCCTCTTCCATGCATCATTAAAATAATCAAGCACAGTACAATAATCACATTCTTCACCTCGACATTAAAATAAACAACATGGATGAGATCTCTTCAGGCACAAAAATCTCTCTCAGGTCTCTCCCTCCCATCCTAACTAGATAAATCTCTCTCCCCCTCTCTACCTCCCTCCCACCATCTCTCTCTTGGGTCTCTCTAGATATCTCAAGTCTCTCTCCCACTCTCTCTCCCTCTCAGGTATCTCTCTCTCTCTCTCTCTCAGATCTCTCTCTCCCTCCCTCTCAGGTATTTCTCTCTTTATATCTCCCCCTCTCATTCTCATGTCCCTCCCACTCCCTCTCTCTCTCAGGTCTCTCCCTCCCTCTATCTTTCTCTCTCAGGTATCTCCCACTCCCTCCCTCTCTCTCTTTCTCTTTCTCTCCCTCTCAAGTCTCTCCCTCCCTCTATCTTTCACTCTCAACTCTCTCTCTCTCTCTCTCTCTCTCTCTCTCTCTCTCTCTCTCTCTCTCTCTCTCTCTCTCTCTCTCTCTCTCTCTCTCTCTCTCTCTCTCTCTCTCTCCCCTCTCTCTCTCTCTCTCCCTCTCTCCCCTCAACTCTCCCTCTCTCCCTCTCAAGTCTCTCTCTCTCTCTCTCTCTCTCTCTCTCTCTCTCTCTCTCTCTCTCTCTCTCTCTCTCTCTCTCTCTCTCTCTCTCTCTCTCTCTCTCTCTCCCTCTCTTCGGTTTCTCTCTCTCTCTCTCTCTCTCTCTCTCTCTCTCTCTCTCTCTCTCTCTCTCTCTCTCTCTCTCTCTCTCTCTCTCTCTCTCTCTCTCTCTCTCTCTCGTCTCCCTCGAAAGTCTTTCTTCCTCCCACTCCCTCTCTCTCTGTCCCTCTCAAGTCTCTCTCTCAACTCCCTCTCTCTCTGTCCCTCTCAAGTCTCTCTCTCAAGTCTCTCTCTCTCTCAAGTAACTCTCTCTCCCTCTCCCTCCAACACTCCCTCTCAACTCTCTCTTTGTCTCTCTCCCTCTTAGGTCTTTCTCTCTTTCTCTTTCTCTCTCTCCCTCTCACTCTTAGGTCCCTTTCTCCCCCCCTCTCTCTCTTTCCCTCTCAATTCTCTCTCTCATCCTCTCTCGCTCCCTCTCTCCTCTCTCCCTCTCAAGTCTCTCTCTCTCCATCTCTCCTTCTCCCTCTCTCCATCCCTCTCTCTCTCTCTCTCAAGTCTCTCTCTGCCTCCCTCTTAGGTCTCTCTCTCTCAAGTCTCTCCCCTCTCTCTCCCCATCCCTCTCAAGTCTCTCACTCCCTCTTAGGTCTTTCTCTCTCTCCTTCTCTCTCTCAATCCCCTCCCACTCCCTCTCTCTCTTGTGAATTGGCCTCACATCAATAAATATTTAATATATACTATGTAGTATATAATATATGTACTATGTATTAAATATATTATATAATATATAATATTTAATATATATACTATATCTAGTCTATAATATATAATATATTATACAAAATATATGTAGTATATAGTATATAATATAATATATAATATAATAATATATAATATATAATATATAATATATAATATAATACATATTATATAATATATAATACATAATATATAATATATAATATACAATATATTAGTATATTAGTATATATTAAAAGATTAAATATTATGTATTATAAATAATACAAGTAACGAATATCCATTTAGTAACAGATATCCGTTTTTAAATGAATATCCATTTTGAAATGGATATCTATTTTTTCTGACAAAATTAGTAGGCTCGGGATTTGCTTCAGGATTTGGTTCGAGATTTCCTAACCTGGAAAGTCAACCCAAAAAATGTGTTTAGAAAATTTGCTTAGTTTTTTGAAGTTCACCCTTGTGGTTGACGACTTTTATTTATTTATCTAAATTTCATGAAATGAAAAGGGTTTATAAAAAAAATTGTTAGCTTTCCACCAATATAAGATATGCCTTATTTTGAATTTAATAAATAATTATTATTTATTTTCTATATACATTACTACCAAAGTTCTAATTGATAGGGTAATTGAAAAACTTCTATAGCTTTCAAACTACTTAACATTTTTTGAACCTACAAGATGTGTCACATTCTATGCTTCGCATACTATAGGCTAATAAAAATGTTGAATTTCATAAATTTTTGACCAAGTTATGGTGGTCAGACACACACATTTTAATAATTCTAAAATGTTCTAATAAAAAAATCATAACTAATTATTTACATGGGAAAGAATTACAAAAAAAAAAATCTATCACATCTGGGCATGTGTCCTCTACATATATTGAGAGATTCAGGAAAAAAATATTATTTTTTCTTGTACTTAGGGTGGTTAGACATACACCCACTTCTTATCCTTTTCCTAAAAATTTAGTACCACTGCATTGAAATTTCAAATTTTCATAAAATAGATTTACTTTTTTCCAAAAAATAACTAGTAGCCTAGAAACTACATTCAATTTGCTACAAATTTTGTTTTTACATATTTTTCAAATTATGTTAATAACCTATTCAAATTTTTATGTCAAGTTTCCTAACTCTATTTTTCTGAATTTTCATTGCCACTTAGAGGCTTGGTTTGAACCCCCATGATCCTGCATTGACCAACTATTGGTACCTATATTTTTGAATTGCATCTTGCATGTTGAATAGTGTCATTAGGGTCACTTGTGCAAATTCATGTGTCATCTGTATCTTCCAATTCTAGATGTTTTTCATTTTTTTGCCATCTAATTCGAGTAGTGTCATTGGGGGAACTCATGCAAATTCTTGTATTCTTGATTCTAATCATCATTTTTCAAGAGGAGGTTCTTCTTTTAGCACTACAACAATCATCATTAACAATTATCTACAACTTCTTCATGCTTCAATGATGTTCTTCATGTTCCTATTCTTTTTGGGACATTGTTTTGGAGGATCTTCAGTCCTTCACACTATTTTGGAGGCTTCTTCAGTCCTTCACAATATTTTGGAGGCTTCTTTAGTTCTTCATTCACCTTTCTCTCTTTTGCAAAGGATTTTTCTCCTTTTTTTTTGGTTGTGAGAGATTATATTTTTTGTACATGGGTGCCTCACCAAGCCTAGTTTGTTGAGACCCATCTTGCATTCTCTTTTTATGGTTTATTGCTACTCCCTAAGTTCATCTTAAGGGGGGTGTTATAGTAATCATACATTAGCTAATAATTAATTAATCAAGTTAATTGATTATTAGACTAATTTATTCTCATGCACTTAAGCTAAACTTATGAGTGCTTTTATTCTTTTATTAGTTGAGCTATTATTAGATTTTGTCTCATTGCATGAGATGTTGAATCCCTTTCTCATTTAGGGTTTTTCTCTTGTAAGCACTCAATCCTCTTTGTATTATTCCTCTTCTCTTCCCCTCTTGAGATTCTAGAGTTTCATTTTGTAGTTTTTTCTTGTTGAGGATATCGCATATTATTATTTGTAGCTCTCTTGCATGAAAGGCATTTTTATTCGTTGTTTGATCTTGTTGCTCGTGTTTTTCACAATTCTAATAGGCTACTATGGGGGTTCAATAATCAACTCTAACATGATACCAGAACTTGAAATATGCAACTTCCTTTCATTTTTTGAGAGATTCAACCTTGAACATTCAAATGGTGCATGCTAGTGCAAAGTAGACATCATCATTGCATCTAAAAGGAATCAAAACCCTAAGATCACAAACATCAAAACTAGAGTTTGGAGAAAATAAGGTGATTTTTGTAGTCTGAAAACTCATCAAACAATTCCATACAACGATACAAATTCATACATCATCACTACCATTGTTATGTAAGAAGATCTGAATCACAGGTCAATATGAAATCTATTTTTTTAATTTTTGATTTTTTAGATTTAAAAAATGGGTCTTTAGACTTGAAAAAAGGTGCAATTCATACCCTACACAAACATGCACAACAAGGTATGTGCTCCATGAGCTAGTGTCATGTGGCTTATCCCACTAATTGCAATCTACCACTTGTAACAACTCCTGAAAAAAATATCCTAGTGACTAGCATCAACATATAAGAGAAAATTCTCCTAAAAAATCCTTCACACAACCCATCAAATCTACTATATATTACAGGTCAATAGTTTCTTGCTTCCAAATAATGGTTTTGTATCTTAGGGGCGATTTTAGAAATCCATATTAGCAATGAATATTCCATCATCTAGAGAATACTATGTTGAATATCATGCTAATGTAAGCATGCCATCATCAATTTTATTCTTCCATTAAGTCTCTTACTCCATCGATAGTTTTAATGTTACACTTGATCTTAAAAGGATCCATTCTTGGTCATATAAACTCCTTTTTGTGAGCAATTTTTTTGTTTGAGAGAAAATGACAAAAAAACAATGTAAAGGGTGCTAGATTAAAAATAATATTGTTGTAGGATGAGCTTTGAAGTTGTTGATGAACAATAAAAATCTTGGAGTCTATATGGTAATGGAAAATTACAATGGTATTGTTGTAAAATTTGTTGACAAGTTGAAAAATTATACTTTTATCCTTAACAATGGCCAACATAATGAAGTTGCATCTGATGCTAAAATGAGAGCTTGTATTGAAAAAATATAACATGTAAGGAGAAAAAGGCCCAAAAATATATAAAATTCACCTATTAATAATCTCAAATTCATATTGTGTGAGAGGAGAGGGAAGTTTAATAATATTGGGCACAATATAAATTAAATAATTGAGAGTTCAAATGCGAAAAATAGTTACAAAATAGATACATGAGAAAAAATGTGTGTATAAGCTTAAATGGTAGAATTTACTTTTTTCAATAATAAAATCATTGAGAAGATTAGTTCAAATCACTTGAGTAGTTTTAGAATCTAGGTGATGTATGAATAGGTACTTTTATTTTTCATTTTCATGTCAAATTTTGGTTATTTTCATCAAAATTTGGGTTTTTTTTTTGGTTTAGAGCTCACAATCACTAGTTTACCTTTGAGTCACTAGTTTTACCAACAAAATAATCACCTTGTCAATCAAAAAGTCACTAGGTTGGTTGATGAATCACCTAGGAAGAATTTGTGTTTTTTCTCTTTATTAAAAGGGGTGATTTGAAACAATGAACCTACCTTTCTAGCTTTTGGGCAATTTTTTGAAATTTTTTGAATTTTTGTTTTTTGCTATTTTTATGAGTTTTATAAGAAATTTGGAACCATTTTCAACAAGATTTCTACATTAGATGAAATTACACCAAAGAGAAAGCATGGGTTTCACATGCTTTGGATGAAAATTTTGTTACAAGCTAGCATGTTCTTTGAGAAGTTAGGTTGGATTGAGTGGCTTGGTTTCTGATCATATGTCCTTTACCCAAAATTATTTTGATATTCTTAATTTTAGGATACAACCTAAAAGAACTACTATTTTCTTAGTGTGGTTGGTGAGTAGATGATCATAGTGAATAATTTCTACTTGATTAGGTGTTCCCATCGAAGGAGATCATCTTTTCTTGAGTGAGTGGACCTCTAAATTAGAAAATTGCATTGGTCTCTTAAACAAGAGACAAGTGTCCACAAGAGAAGAGAGGGATTACATCAATCCTTGATCTTGATACCCTATTTTATAAATGTGATTACTAGCTTGATTACCTCTAGACTATATAGAGAAAATAACACACATTCTTATTTGGGCATGTACTCACATTGCTTAGTTGTTGGAGCATGGGAGAGTTATTGCATAAGATGCTAACATTTGGCACTCATGTACCATGACCTAGATGAAGGGGAAATAGATGACATTGAGACATTAGAAGTTAAGGGAAATGCCTCATGAATATCATGAAACTTATAGCTCATGCTTTGAGTTGCAAAGATCAAAGTAGGTGACCTAAAATTTGAAAAGAAATCATTGAAGACATTGGAGAGACTTGGAGTCTAAAGAAAATTAGCTAGAAGGGAACTTGAGGAATCCATCTAAGCTAGCATGTATTACTAGAAGGGAATGTGTAAGGAAAACATACTAGAAGATTCCCCAAACATGTTTATAAAAACCATCTATCCTTACACAAATCCAATCACTAGAAATCAAAGCCAAGTAGGTTCTAGTTTGCAAAAAATGTTCTAAATCAAATCCACAACTTGCAAGTTCAATTCCATGTAACCAATTTAGGTCTCAAGGCCTACACATGTAAAGTTGACTTCCACACTTGTAGAAATGAATCCTAATAGGGTGCAATCAAATTCATAGGTCAATGATAGATTGCAACATTTTAGGATCTTGAAGAATAACTTCCTAACACTCGAACAAAGATATCTACATCAAAATCAAGCTAAACATTTACATATTTAAAATTTTCTCTATTATTTTAATATTTATTTTGACTTTTAATCTAAAAATTATTTGTATAAACTAAATATTTAAATATATAATATACTTAAAAAGTTATTTTCACATACTTATCTCGTAAATCTATATACAATCAACCCACCATTCAATTTTACCCTACATGCACAATAACCAATTACTTAGTAAAAATAACCAATTACTTAGTAAAAATATGATAATGACCAATAGACATACTCACACCTAGCAATCTCCGTAATCTTTTGCATAGACATTAGTTGTTCCTTACACACATTGGAGTGTTGGTTACTTTTGGTCTTCGAGATTAGATGAAAAATGTAAGGTGCCCACTTATGTTTAGGCGAGTCATTTCTAGAAGTGGGCTTGCATTCAATGACATGAACAAAATTATTTAGTAAAATATTGTAACTTTTCGAATCTCCATAGGACTTCATAATGTTGTTGCTGCAAAGTTATAGTGAAACTTTCATGATATATATTTTTGTTTTCTATGTGGTTTTGATAGAATTGATTTTTTAATGTAGTCGTTTAGTTGAAAGTGATTTTTGGTATCTCATATTTTATTGGTTACATAAAAAAAATCTCTTATAATAACATATTTTAAAAGTAATATATTGTAACATTTCATTTATTCTTTGTTGTAGATAGGTCAAGTATTTTATTTATTCTCATTCTAAATAAAAATATATGGTATGAGCTTGTAAGTGATAACAATATAGATCTTATTTTTTTATTGTTTAGTTTTATTGTTACTTTGTTTAGATGTTGTAAATGTATTATCTTAGCATTCAATTTCACTCATTTGGCATATTAACCAATAAACATAATTATCTAAACTTAATAGTCCATTGTCACTATAGATCTCTTTGTTGTGATCAAGATCTTCGGTTTGTGCATTTTTTATCCTATCAACATACACACCAAATGCATCAAGTTGTGTGTCTAGGAACATGTATTTAACAACATCATCTAGGTAGTTAAGAACATCACATATTTATATCAAATACTTTCATCGATTATTTACATCAAGAGCACTCAACCCTTGTCTCAATCTCAATTTAATCATAGTTGGATCAATATTTGTATCTATGCTTGTCATGTTTTCAATTTTTGTACAAATAATAAGGGATTTACTGCTATCAAAGAAGTCACGATATTCCCTTTTCCTATAGTAGACTCAACTATGATTTTCAACATAACCCCTTATTCAATGAATATGTAAATAGGAGGTGAGTGCATTGCAAAACACATCAATCGCATACAAGGCCACACTAGTCATACTAGGTAATATGGCATGACCTAGTCCATGACTAAGATACCTTATGTGATTTTATCCTCAATAGTAGAAACTTTTGAATATCTTTTAACTATTTTCTTGATCTCTACTTTTGGACCATATCTTAAGTTATTGTTTTTTGTCACAACACATCAAAATTGGTTAATAAGGTCAAAATCAACATGACATAAATTTAAATCCAAATAAGCTCCTTATTCTCTCTTAGTTATCTTCATTCCTTAGTCTCAATTATTTCAATCTCATATCCTTGTTTTCTAGTTTTGATTATATTACAATTAGGCTTTAATCTATTAGTGTAAGAAATCATTTTCTTCCTTATCTAAATTAGTGAATCCATAACTATTAACATATTATATTAATCTATTAAAGGAGCATCACCCTAGTTTTGCTGCTTTTTATATCAAAAACATATTAATTCATAACGATAAAATTATTATTGCAGGAGATTTCAATGCAATAACATCACTAGAGGAAAAAAGTGGTGGTATTTTTCCTCCAGCTAGGGTTATGATTGACTTTAGCCATTTCATTCTAGTAAATGCTTTGAGGAATATTCATCCTGAATCTGAAAAATTTACTTTGAATAAAAGAAGGAAGGGTTTTTTTGCAAATAGCTGAGAAGTTAGATATATTTTTGGTCTCTTCCAATTGGTTTACCTCATCACACAAGTTAAATTCTGCCATTTTTCCATACCTTGAGTCTAATCACTTTGCAATATCTTTATCAATATCAGGGATATCTAGTTCAAGGGTAAAATCTTCTTTTAAATTTGAGAGTATGTGGTTCAAGGATCCCCAATTTATAGACTTATTAAAGAAATGGTGGGAGAAAGCACCTTATGAAGAGGGATCTACAATGTTCCAATTCTACAAAAAACTAGTACATATAAAGAATCAAATAAAGACATGGAATGAGCATGTTTTTAAGAATATATTTCAGCAAAAAGATTTAGTATTTAAAGAGTTGTCTGACATACATGAAAGCATTATAAAAAATGAGCTAGATATAGACTTGTATGAAAAATAAATATCTCTTCAGGCAGAATGGGTATAACTATGTGCAAGGGAAGAGTCTTATTGGAGACAAAAGTCTAGAGAGCTGTGGTTACGAGAGGGAGACCGTAATACAAAGTTCTTTCATGCTTTTGCTCAGATTAAGAAATCCTCTAATGCAATCCATTCTATTCAAGAGATATCTTCAGGTAACTGACCAACAAAGGAAGAAGATATTAATAATGAAGATATTAAATTCTTCTCAGAACTTCTTTCAGGTCCACAAAATTTCGAGGCCAATAAAACCAATTATGAAAAAGATGAAAAAGATCTCCTTGCCACAATCCCTCATCTGATGTCCAATGAAGATAATGTCCATTTGATGAGGCCTTTTACTTTAGAGGAGTTAAAAGATGTGGTTTTCTCATTACCACCAGAGAAAGCTCCAGGCCCAGATGGTTATACAACTTTATTTTTTCAGAAATGCTGGGACTTTATATGTTTTGAATTGCTATGGGCACTGGAAGAGTCAAGAAGAATGGGGTCTATGTTAAAATAGTTTAATGTCACCAACATAGCTATAATTCCCAAAGTCAAGGAGCCTAAAACATTTGCAGAATTTAGGCCCATTTCTTTGTGTAATACTCTATATAAATTTTTCACAAAAGCAATCTATTTGAGACTACAATCTCTCATTCCTAAAATTGTTTCTCTTGAAAAAGGAGGCTTTGTACCTGGAAGAGAGACTCATGAAGGGGAAATAATAGCACATGAAGTCTTACATTCAATAACCACATCAAGACTTCCAACATTCATTGTTAAATTAGACATGATGAAGGCTTATGATAAAGTAAATTGGGAGTTTCTGAATTTGGTACTATTAAAATTTGGTTTTTCTTCACAATGGAGGAGATGGGTAAGATCATGTCTTTCTGGGGAAAAATTCTCTGTAATAATAAATGGGAGTTCAGTGGTATTTTTTAGTTCTACTCAAGGTGTTCGGCAGGGTGATCCTCTCTCACCATTCTTATTCATAATTATGGCTGAGGCATTAAGCAGATTTATTACATTCAAGCATAATCAAAATCAATGGAAAGGTGTACAAATCCCAAATTCTTTAATCTCAGTAACTCATAATCTTTTCGCAGATGATACTTTATTGTTTAATAAATCTTCAATAAAGGAAGCACAACAGGTTAAAGAAGTATTGGACAAATATTCAGTAGTCTCTAGTAAGAAGATAAATGAGACTAAATCTAAAGTTTATATTTATCAATACACCCAAAGATTTGAAAAGGAAAATTGTTGGGTTATTAGGCTTTCAAGAGGAAAAATTACCTTGTTCATACCTGGGTATTCCCTTTTTAAAAGGATCAAATAAAGCTTTCTATTGGAATAAGCTCATAGATAGATTAAAATCTAGAATTCTTGTATGGAAATCCCGATGGTTATTGTTAGCTGGCAGAATTCTTTTGATAAAATCAGTCTTATCATCTATCCCTAATTATTTCTTATCAGTTCTTAAAGCCCCTGCCTCTGTTATTTTGGAAATGGAAAAGATAATAAGAACCTTCTTATGGAAAGACAATATTGATGAAAAGAAAAAGATCCCATTAATTTGCTTAGAAGGTCTGGCAAAAGGAAAAAGACAAGGTGGGGCAGAGGTTCATAATCTCAAATGGAGAAATAAATCTTTTGGGGAAAAACTTGCATGGAAGATTTACACAAGTCCGGAGGCCAAATGGGTGAAATTTTTTCAAGAAAAATACTTGGATAGTACCAACCCACTTAGAATTTTTACGGTGGTTGACCCTCCAAAGGGGTCAGCAATTTGGAATTTTATTATAAAAAGTAGAAATCTTATAACATATCATTCTTCTTGGGAAGTAAACGATGGGAGAAGTGTCAAATTTTGGAAATATTCATGGTTAGGAAAGCCTCCTTTGGCCTTTAACCAGGAATTGCATGAGACAAAAGAAATTATGTCTCAAGCCTGGGGGGAAAACTTGTTAGATTATGTTCAGTCTTCAAATCCAATATTGGGTAAGGTAACTTGGAAATCACCACTGATTTCATTGTTAAATAATCAACAAGCAACATTATTTAATAATTCAGTGAAAGATAAAATAGTTTATTTATCTTCAAAATATGACAGAATAATATGGTCAGCATCGAAAGTTGGCTCATATTTAGTTAAGGAAGGCTATGCAGTCTTAGCAAAATCAAATTCCTCAGCTGAACCTCAGTGTGCCTACAATTTCTGTTGGAACAATAAAGTCCTTCCAAAGGTTGGTAGTTTTGCATGGCTTACTCTACAAAAAAGAATTTTAACAAGCGATCGTCTAGTTAAATTGAGAATTGTTGACCCCTTCAAGTGTCCCTTATGTGATTTGGAACCTGAAACAGTTGAACATTTGTTTGTTCAATGTGTAGTGGTTAATCAATGTTGGAATTTTATCCAAAACAGACTTCAAATTTCTTTCCCTTTTCCAAACACATTATGGGACCTTTTCCAAGCATGGCCGGTTATATTCAAATCCTCTTTTTTTGCATGCATATGGATCATCATTCCTGCTCTCGTGATCTGGAATATTTGGTGGGAATGAAATATGAGGGTCTTTAGGAAAACCAAATCACCGATAGAAGTGCTATTGTTAAAAATTGAGAAAGCTATTTCAGAAGGAGTTAACTCTTGTGTCCAAAGGGATAAGTTTATAAATTCTTCATTTACAAATAGGGACACCTTAATACTGAAAAATTGGAAAATCATTAAATTACCATTTGATGGTAGTCTTTTTAAAAAGGATATCTCAAAAGTAAATAGAGCCTCAGTTTCTTGGCTCCCTCCACAAAAGGGTTTCATGAAATTGAATTTTGATGGAGCCTCTAAAGGTAATCCAGGTCTTTCAGGTGCGGGAGTATGTTTCAGAAATGAGGCAGGGGAAGTGCTACTAGCATATTATTTTTACTTGTCTAATGCCACAAATAATTGCACTTAAGCACAAGCATTACTACATGGTATGGAATTGGCAATTCAGGGGGGCTTCTCAAATCTGCATATAGAAGGGGATTCTTTGATTATAATTAATGCACTTAGGGTGAGGAGAATTCAAAACTGGCATCTTCAATATGTGCTTAACAAAGTATGGTGCTTAATTGATAAATTATAAAGGTCAATAATTACACATACATATCATGAAGGTAATAAAGTTGCTGATTATTTAGCAGTGAAGGTCAATACTAACTGGAATGAACGACAATACTAACTGGAATGAACGACACTCATCAGTATTGTGTCCAAGAGTTATGTGGTATCAACAATGTGGAACTTTTGCATCTTTAGGATATAACACTAGTATGTTTTTCATTGGTGGTAATGTTATTAGTTATTTGTTCAAAAGCAATTGTAGTTTCCTTTCACTTTTAGGTGGTGGACAAGGAAAATTTAGTTTTTGTAACTTGTACGGCCTCTTGCAATTGCTAGATTCACCCATTTCTTGAATTGAATGCAAAGGAGGGGGACCCAATGTGATGCTCTCATCCTTGTCATTGTTATGAGTGATTTGTTCTTCTTTAGGAAGGACATTCATATCAAGAAGGGAATTAAAGATCATCGTACCATCACTTCGAAACCTTAGACATTTTCTAGGAGGCTTTTTGTTATGAGAGGGATCTTGATACCCTAACCCCTTTTTACTCTCATTAATTGGCGTTTTCTCTAGGATTTGATGGATCTCATTTTCACTTGTTGTATCACATCCTTGTTTACTCAAGATTGTGAAGCCTTTTCCATATGTTTCTTTGAAAGATTGATGGGATTGTTTGTTACTTTGTTATCATAAAATGGTTGAGTGTTTGCTTGTCTAGAGGAACTAGGTTCACCTGTTGTAAGGAACTTAGGTTCAACTATTGTTTCAGTATGTAAGTGACCAAACATCTCAAGAGGTGGGATTGTAGGAGGATTTGGTTGTTTCATGGATGGGTAAAAGGATGCATTACCTTGTAGGTTGCCAAGACAATCGTTTAGGAACTTATTCATGCTGTCATCATCTTCTCCAATGATGTCAACATCACGAGGAGGACATGCATTAGGAGTTGAGTGAGCATGAGTAAGGTCAATGTCATTAGGGTCATTTCCAAAGGAACAACTTGACACATCCACTAAGGACTTTAATGACATCCAAATCTTGTTAAAGCACATATCCATGATACAAATTTAGATTATAAACTATGCAATAATTTTGTAAATGCAATTTTGATTTTAAGCAATGCATAAGATGGATGAAATTAAGCCAAATGCAATGAATTGAATAAAATAGAAAGTCTACAAACTGAATCAGAAAGGTAACAACAACAAACATAAACTCAGAAAATGAATTTTAGATGCTAGAAAATGTAGTGCAAAATGTGCAGAGGGATTGATTCGCCGAAAGGTGGCGAATGAGTCCCAAGGATGACTTTTTTGAAAATTTTCAGAATTTTTGAATTGAATTTTATGCTTTTTATGTTTTCTGATACATGTATGAGATGCAAATGTAGAATTTGATTAATTTTCAATGAAATTAAATGCAAAAATGCAAGCTAAATGAGCTTTTCACTAATGCTAAATTTGAAACCCTATAATGCAAATTAACCAATGCAAAACCTAATGCAATGTTAATGCAAGCTAAATGTAGGATGTAAATGCACCCCAAATCAGAATTATGATGCTCTATATGCAGGTTCACCAAAATGAAATGTAGAAAATTGTGGGTCTCTCTTTCACCTTTAGGGTTTTTGGACCTAAAAGGAGAGAGGCAATCTTCACACACTTCACTAAAGAACAAACCCTTGAGATCTCAAGAGATGAAGAGATCTTGCAAGAGGGTTGTCCTAAAGGCTGAATGAAATCTAATGAGGGGTTCACCACTAATTTTAGACTTGGAAAAGACAATGCAATGCAATATGAAATGTTAAACCCTAATTGAATGCAACTAACTCCAAATGACCTAGAAAGCAACTAACTCCAAATGACCTAGAAAGATGAACAAAATGCAACAAAAAGTTATGAGATAGAAAGTGTGCTCCTAGGAGAATGAAGAAGGTAGTGGAGATATGGAATTCTAGAAAATCTGCTGTCAATGCTAACTGGGACTCATTCACCAAGCTAGGTGAATTAGTCTTGCTTCTCGAAAAATGTGCAGATACAGGTTTCAACCAAAAGGGTATCCAGATCTGTAAAAATATTTCTCAAGCCTGTATAGTGGGACTCATTCGCCACTTGTGGCGAATCAGTCCACTTCTACTTTTTTATAAGTTTATGACCTAATTATGTTCCTCTCAATCCACTTTGCTCTTTTTGACTGGTTTCAGGATTTGAAACTTGAAATTGCCACCTGTAGGTCTTCTCCAAGTTCCTCCAAGGCTTGATGACAACTTTGAAAACTTTAGGGATTTGACAAATTTTCTCTAACTTTGCTCCTTGAAAAATCTACAACCTAGCCCTACAAATCACACACAAGAAGAGGGAAAAATGTTGCGGGGTTAGTGAATAGGGTTTTTCCTTGGTCAACCCCTTCTTGGTAATTAAACCTTGAAATGAAAGCAAATATGAATGGAGAATGTTGAATGAATAAAAGACAATATTGCAACTCACAAAACCCTAGCAATAAGGTGTTGCAATTATGCTTGAAATGGCTACAATGGATGCAATTCTTGACTCTTGCTTGAATGATGTTGATCTTGCTTGAAACACTTGCTTAAATCATAAACTCTACATCACAGTTGTTTGCACAATAATAAACATGAAGAATGCAATCTTTGACATGATGATTAGCACTTGAAGAATTCTTTAAAATGCTTGATAATCCACCCTTGAAATGCTCTAGAATGCTCCTGTTAATGCTTAATGAATTGTAAACTTGCTAGGTGATCTCTTTAATGCTAGGTGAGAATATCAGTGAAAGAACCTTGTATTTATACCCAATTATGCAAGAATTCCCGAAATTACAAAACTACAAGTCGACATCAGATCTAGGAGAATAAAATCCCTCCAAAAATTTGAATTAAATTTAAATTTGGTTCACATAGGACTCATTTTCCGAAGGTGGCAAATCAGTTCCATCATACATAATGTATGGGACCAAAAATGAAAGGTGCTTAGAAATGTGTAAAAATTGGTTTGGGGCCAAAAGATCCAAGTGGGACCCATTCGTCCAAGATGGAAAATGAGTCCCAGGCACTAAATCTAGGACACACAAGCCATGAACACCTAAATTATGATTGGTTAATGATTGGCGTCAGGATTATCCTCGAAAAGATGCAATAAATGAGGCTTGCAGATGCAAAATGGGGCCAATTAAAGCATAAGAAAGCCCAATTATTAATGACAAGCCTAGAGGAATGTGAAAGTGTGTTACAACACTTTACAACATTCCAAATAAGGAAAGATTAATCTTTATTTTAATTAAAAGTAGGTTTATTATGCTTAGTTAATTGATAAAACCCTAGAAAAGTGTGAAAGTGTGTTACAACACTTCACAACACTTTAGAAAGGTGCCATTAAATTCTATTAGTTTACAAGGGACCAAGACCTAATGTGAATGTGTTATCCACATTACAACACTAAATCAAGGCAACATTATGCCAAAATCCACAAGGAGGGCCCAAACAAGTGCGAAAATGCAAAGGGATACATTTTACTACACTACAATAAGGTTAGGAAATCTAAAATGCAATGCAACCTTATCTTAATGTGCTAGAATAAGGTGCATGAATGGAATTTGAAGATGAGTGACTCACTTTGGGAGATCCTTAATCACCCTGATAAGCCATAAAAAATGCATGTACCTTTCTTAGGTTGAAAGTAGAGTGATAATGGAGGACGAAATCACTTAGGAAACAAGTCATTAGGCTTGGGTTGATGGCTAGTTGCATCTCCCGAACCTAGAATCCATCATGATTCACCATAGGCAACTGTAATCAATATTTGAAAATGCTAGATATTCAATAAAAGTGAGCTTGAAGATCTACAAATACACTATAATGCTACTCCAAGACTTCAAACTTGCTTGCTCTTGAAAACTTGAATGCTCTTGTGAAAGAATACTTGAGTGCTTATGAATGCTTAGACCTTGAATTGATTTCTCTAGATGAAAATAATGACTTGGAAGCTTGCTTATATAGGCATTGCACCTAATTTACCATTTACTATATCTCAAAAGCCGACATCAGCCAAAATTTTGAATTAAAAGCTTGAATTTCCCGTTCAAACCCAAAAAATAGGCCACATGTGACTCATACGCCCAAGGTGGCATATGAGTCCCACCCTAGATTTTTGGTGTGGGCCAATGATGGGTTGTTAGAAAAATTAATGCTTTTATTGATTTTTTTGGGATTTTAGTTGAAATAAGCCTCAAGTGATCCGAAATAAAGGGTCTTAGGGGCTTATTAATGATGATTTAAAGGGTATTTAATGCAAGGGTACCAAAGTAGGTCCAAATTAGGTAATACATTGTACTATATTTAAGAAGGGAGTACAATTTTCGTTGCCACAAGAACACCTCTCTAGTTGTGCATATCTACACATTTTTTCTATGTTTAGAGTGTTAGTGTGTAGTGTTGATAATACTAGTGTGTTAGCGTCTATTGCTTCACTAATAAGTATTGCCATTGTTAACAAGAAAAAATTGTTGCTATTATTTTTATTTATGGCCATAAATACAATTTAGGCATTACAAAATCAATGGATATGTATCTACTTTAATCACATATCTGGCTAAATATTTTTGTATTGATGGTTGCATATATAAAAATTCTACAAATAGATGCATTACATTGAAACATAGAATTCAAGATCTTATAGAAACAAGAATGAAACAAGTTGAGGCTAATAATATGTTATTATATACAATAAATATTATTTTGTTAATGAACATATGGATCATAGTGTAATATTGAGGACAACAATATTGAAAATAAGAAAATACATGATATGAAATCTAAGAAAATTATTGTAGAGGATACATTATGTTACAATTTTTTCCATAAGAGTAGACTACATGATGAAACATATGGTCCCATGGGGGAATTTATCTCAATTTAATATATTTTAGAGCATATTATATATGAAACCAATGGAGATGACTTCATTTCTTAGATTTCATTACTTATTTTTCTTATTACTTGCTCTATTTGTACTTTCACTTTTTTTCATTTGATTTATGTTAGTGTTGTATGTTGACACAAGTGACATTGAACATGTGTTGTGTTGTTCATGCCATTTTTTCCTTATGTTTTCATTTCTACTTTGACCTATCAATTTTTCTACGTAGATTGTGATCCTTCTTTCTTATTCTTCCATTTACCTTGTGTGTCCTTACACTTTTAGCTTTTATGTATGCCATGTCTCCCACTTGGCATATATTTTCTTGTTTCAATTTTCTTACTTTAGCTCCTATATTTTGTGCTTGTGTCATTTACAACATTTAACTTCTATGCTTTCTCATATTGCTTGTTTAATTCACATTATTTCTTCTATTTTTTTATATTTTAGATTCCATGATTTTCTTATATTCCTTGTTTGACTTCTATGTTTCATATTTTCCACTTATGTAACTTCAACATGTTTCCTTACTACCTTCTATGCTCTTATATTACATCTTTATATTTCTCATGTTTCATGATTATGATTTTATCTCTATTTCATTTTCATTGTTCTTATTATTCTTATCTTTATTATGACCTTGTATTCCTTTTCATGTTCACATATTAAATGCTATATGTGAATGGTATTTACATGTTTTCAAAAGGTAATCATCCTCATATTCTATATTCATATGCCTTACATGTTTTATGACCCATATTGTTTTCACACCTTATATTATATGTTATTGCCCTTGTCATTTCCATATATATTTTTATATACATTATGACCCTTGCAATGCCCTTATCTTTATGTATATCATCCTTAACATGTTTAAATCCTACTATTACACATTATGATCTTTTCCATGCCCGTATATTTTTGTCTATATATTATGAACCTTAGCACACCCTTATCTGTTTGTCTATCATCCTTATCATGCTTAGACCTAGTATTAGACATTACAACCCTTGTCATTCATATATATTTTTATGGCCCCTATCATGCCTTATTTTATATTTGAATAGTTTCCACATCTTTATCTAGTCTTTAAGGTTATCATTACTTTATCAATTTCTTATTATAGAAAAAAATGTTTATCCATTCTTTCATGCTTATCTTCTACTTATGTGCTTCCCCACTTATCCTTTAATGTAGATCTTATTTGATCACATGCTTGATGTGCTTACATGATTCTTATCTAGCATCTATGACTATCCATTGTCTATTTATTTTCCTATACCATGAGAAACTTTATTACACATGCCTTAATGATTATCTTCTACTTATATTCTTAGTTTATGATGATATATTTTACTATTTTACATATTTATCTTCTTATCTATTTAAAGTTGGGGTAAACTTATTATACATGTCTTGATGCTTATCTTCATCTTATATATTATATATCATACAATGATATCTCTTACCATTCTTTACTAGGTTTATATATTTTTCTCCCCTCCTCTAATTTCTTTCATCCTTTATATGAAATCGATTGGATAGGGGCATGATATATGCCTCTAACATTTCTTTGTGAGTTGTATTTTACAATGATAAACTAAAATGTATTACCATGTCCATGGGAGCTTCTTACTAGTTCATCCACAGAATTGGATCCTTTTACATTTTTCAACTTGTTCAAAGCCCTTATCTTGTGCTATCTATTGAGTCATCTCCCTATATGCTAAGTTAGAGTGTTTTTTTTATCAATTTTTTATAATTGAAAAAATTTCTTACCATTCTCTCTCTACCTAGTAATTTGCATGCACATCATAGTGGAGGCGAAATACAATGGTGAAAATTGTATACCCATGCCCTTTTCCCTTATGTTATGGGCCCATTTTGATTAGAGTGTCATAAATGAAAGAATCAACTTATAAGTGACATAATTGTATGTGAAATTGATTCATGACTTCCCATATCCTAATCACCTTTTACCATTGATCTCCAGGCCTATTATTTGCCAACATGGATTAGATAAATGAGGTGTGAACTTGATCTGAGTTATTTCTATAGTCATATGTCTAAACCTCAAGCTTTTAAATGTAAATTTCATAAAATAAACCTATATTTCTCTCCTTCACTAGTCATTGTCAACTTAGTTTATGTTATGTTGATTTGTATGCTTGGTTGTTGTATTTAGTGACATTGATTCGCTCACTTGAGATCATGTTAGAATTTGATAAGAATATCTAGATCAACATGTGTAAAATGAGAATCTATTGTACATTTGTTTGCTTGGGATAATTTTCCAATTTCACACTTGCTTGTTGCCTTCAAATATTTCACTTAGAGCTATAGAGTTGTTCCATTAGGGGTCTGGCCGAGAACTTAACCCTCATAATTTAATAGATTCTCGAAGGTGTTTCTCAAAAACTGTATACCCTTGCATAAAATTAGATACTCGAAATCAAGCCAACATATTCCTATTTACAAAAATATCTACATCAAAATCAAAACTAAATATCCACATTCAATTTTTCCCTATTTATTTAAAATAGGGTTCTTGCAAATGACACTAACAAAAAAAAATTGTGTGAAAGGAAAAAGATTACGGAGGTTGATCTATGAAGGAATAATGAAAACGGAGAATAATCTGTGGAAGGTACGTCACGCATCAAAGAAAAATATGACAACAGATATTTATGTGTGAAAGAACAGATTTACCGCTGCCCCTTTTCATGTTTCATTTTCACCAATTCCGTAGTTCTTTTTTATTGGTTAAAATTCATGACATAACAAAATTTTCTTTTACTACTCGTTTTCAACGTCTTTTTACTGCAGAATCTTATCTGTCTTCATCTTCCAATAACTTCGACGTTTCTTCGAGATTGGATGAAAAATATGGGAGTTGGGATAACTCCTTTATGAAATTAGCCTTTGATGCAATGACTTTTGGTAAAACATTCTCACTTTTCAAGTCTTCATATAAAGTTGTCGCTCCTTTTTATGGTATTTTTTTAATTTTTAAAGGTGATTTTGATATATAGATTTTTTAAAGATGTGGTGGTTTAGTTGACAGAGATTACTATCAAATATGTTGATGGTTTGTCTTTTGTCTTATAGTAAGTCTAATAATTATGATTTTTACCAAGGTCTTTTGTTCAACAAATGTGTATAGAAGAGCCGGATACATTGCAAGTTACATCAATCCCAAATAATGAATAGACTAGGTGATGTGGCCCAACCAAGTCTAAAACTAAGTCTACGATGTGGTTTGAATCACAAATGTATAAAATTTTAAATATCTTGATAGTCTACTTGACTACCCATCTCTTTTATAATTCAATTTCTTAAATACAAAAGAAAAATATATCTATGTGTAGAACATGTCTCACAATTTAGTCTTTTGTAGCAACACATCAATTGGTTGATTGGGTCAAATTCAACATCACAATAATTTAAATCAAAATAAGCTTCTTATCCCCTCTCAATTATTTAAATCTAAATCTTGTATTTCAATCTCATATCCTTGTTTTCTAGGTTTAACTTGTTTAGAAATGGACATTAATATATTAGGTAGGAAAGCATTATTTTTTCAACTAAATTGGTGAATCTATATGTGGTGTAGAAAATTGGATACTCTTGAGAAAATAGACAATTTCACGCTTAATTTGGACCTACTTTTGAGTACCCTTGCATTATTCATTCTTCATTCTTCACAACAACATTTATAGGCCCCTAAGACCCATTATTTTTGATCTAGAGGCCCGTTTCACTTAAAAAATCACTTAACTGCCGACAAACAACACTCAATTCATTCATATCCCGAAAACCCACCTTCAAAAACCACTAGTGGGACCCATTTGCCACCTTGGGCGAATGAGTCCCCTCTAGTGGGACCCATTTGCTAAGGGTGGCGAATGAGTCCCTTTTGAGGGAAATTTCAATTTTGAGCAGGAATTCAATTAATTCAACTTAATTTTTCAGTGGATGTCGGCCTCTCAGGTCTAAATAACAGGAAAATTAGGTGTTGATGCCCATAAATACTCATTTTAGGTCATTTTTCACATCTCTTAACCATTTTGACAAAGCAATTTCAAAAGTTAAGTTTTAGGAGTCTTACACAACAAGTTTTATTTGCATTTTCTACAACAAAGTTGAAGCTTTAGGACAACAAACTAGGGTTTTTGCAGGTATTCAAGCTGACTTCTTGATCAAGATTCAACATTGCAAAGAGTTGTTTATGGATGCCTATGGTGAATCATGGAGAAATCTAGGTTGAAGAGATGCAACTAGCCATCAAATCATACCTAAAGACTTGTTTTCAAAGTGATTCCATCTTCCATCTTCTCTCTATCTTTAGACTTAAGGTTTGCATTGCTTTTGCATATCATTTACATCTATTTGATATGTTGTAGGGTTTCTAGGGTTGAATTCTTGCATCATTCAAATCACATTTGCACATCTTATTCTAGTACAATAGAATAGGGTTTTGACATACTTTAGATTTTCCTAGTTTTTAACACACTTAAGGCTAGGGTTTTATGCATATTTTTGTCCATTCAAGGTTTGATTACCCAACTAGGGGTTTGACCAAGGAAAACCCCCCATTAGACAACCAATTTTAAGTTGTTTTGCAGGAATTTTCTGAGATATAGATTTGGGTTTCCATCAAGAAGTGTTGTACATGTGACAAGGTGCAAGTCTGCGATCTGAGTTTGCAGAAAATTGAAAGTGGAATGATTCACCATAGATGGCAAATGAGTCCCTCATGAGGTGACTTTCAGAGTTAGATGTAGATCCAGATACCTAGTAAGCAAAAACCAATTTCTGGGAACATAACCCTATACTGGGACTGATTCGCCCAAGGTGGTGAATGAGTCCCAATCAACATAAAATCCAAATTTACCAGATTTCCAGAGTGCTTTACAATCATCATTAGTCTCATAGGTGCACACATTCTGAGTTACAATTTTCTATTTAGTTTGATTTGTGTTTTTATTCATCTTTCTAAGCTTTTTGCAAACCTCACTATGTTTTCAAAAAATGCATATTTCATTAGTTTTGCATCATAATCAATCAATTTCATAGCTTAGCTGCATTAAGATCATTGCATTTAGTCTCAATTCCATATTACATTCCTTAATTTGAGTGAACCACCTCAATTTTAGGGTTCTATCTCTCTTTTTAGGTGAAATATCCTAAGAGTGTAAGAGAAGTCCATAGACCCCTCAAAATTGATGGTTCATTTTGGTGAACCTGCATATTGAACATCATATCTTTCTGATTTGCATTTTCATTAGCATCCTAGGACTCAATTGTATTGTCTTTTGCATTATTTTTGCATCCTAGGGCTTCTTACAATTGCATTAGTGAAAGTATCATTTAGAGATCCTTATTGCATTGCATTTTCTCAAATCATTCAAAAATTCTACATTTTCAGTCTTTATTTGCACTGTACAAACCTGAACACATTCAAAAAAGTAAAAAAAATGGAAAAAAATTAAAAATACCTATCCCGGGACTCATTCACCACCTTGGGCGAATCAATCCCAGTGCACTTTTTGTGTTAGTGTTTTTAGAATTCAATTTCTTGTGTTGCACTTTTCTATTTTCTGCAATTCCTTTTCTATTTTAGTTCAGTTACTTTCTATTATATTTAAATCATTTGCACAAGGCATAATTTCCTTTCATGAAATTTATGAATAGTCTTAGATTTTTGCATATTTCCTTTTTAGCATTAGTTCCTAGTTCTTTTAAATCAGATTAAAAAATACATAAAAATTACCAAAAAACACAAACATCAAACCAGCCTTTCAAAAAAATGATTCAATTTAGAAATACCATCTCATCCAAACCTCTTAGTAGTGATGATGTAGGCAAGTTAGATGAAGTTCTTCAGGAATTTATCTCACTCACTTCATCCTCTAAAGCTTTCCATGAGAAACCTAAAACAATTGACAATAACCTATCCCTCAAACCTTTTAGTAGTGATGGCCTTGACTTGTTAGATGAAGCCCTTTAGGACTTCATCTCGTCTAGGTCATCCACTAAGGTTTGTTGTGCACAACCTACAACAACTAACGTTAATGATAACTTACCCCTCAAACCTTTTAGTCGTAATGACCTGGATATGTTAGATGAAGCCCTTCAAGACTTTGTCTTGTCTAAGTCATCTATTAGGGTTTGTTGTTAACAATCTAAAACTAAGGACGTTAATGTGATTCAACCTCAACTTATTCTTTACCCACCCTTGCATAAACTTCATCCTTCCAATAAACCTAAGTTCACTCTTTACCCACCTAAACTTGATGTGTTGCAGCAACCTAATAATATTACTATTGCTCATACATATAATTCCCGAAACAATTTGCAACCACCGCAACCAACCTCACCCTCTTTACCTTTACCTAATCTGCCTAGTGCTCCTCACTTTCCCTCACACACAAAGGAGTATGATATTTTTGAAAAACTAAAGAATAGTCTTGCAAAAATTTTCCTTTCAGATTTACTTTAAAATTTTCCAAATTACTACACTATTCTTCAAACAGCCTTACAACACATAGCGGTTCCTCCTGGTATAGTTCTGAATGATGTGGCAACTTTAATACATGGAATGAATAAAGTTAATCTAGACATTACTTTCCATCAACATGATCTCCCTCCTTTAGAGTTGCGAAAACAAAATGAAGCCTTTATGATAATTACTCAATTCAACTGAATAGGTATCAAAAGAACCCTCATTGATAATGGTTCCACCCTTAATATGTGTAGTGTGAATCTCCTTGATAGATTGCATGTCGAAAAGTCATAAATAAAACCTGATTCCTTATCCATTCAAGGATTTTAAAATACAACAAAGCAACCACTTGGCGTAATCACTTTACCTATTACCGTTGGGGTGACTACTATGCAAACTCCTATTCATGTCATGCCTTATGATCTTTCGTATAATCTTCTTTTAGGTAGACCATGGATTCATGAGATGAATGTAGTGCCTTCAACCCTTCATCACATAATGAAATATGTCTATAACAACAACATTTATCAAGTTGAAATAGACCCCGAGCCTAAAAGTTGCTTACACCTTGAAAAAAGAACCACAAGTCCTCTAAATAAATTAGTTTCAACATCCAATATAGAACCTCTTGAAATTGAACAAGATGAGGAATCAGTGTCTAAATTATTTGGTGATGATTGGGGATCCTTAGAATTCACACCTTCATTTATGGGAAAATACATAATCACACAAAAGAAAGATGAGAAACAAGAACAACCAACCATCATGTCAACTTAGAATTCAGAAAAATATTCTCAAACATCTATCTCCTCTACTTTGGAAGAAAACACAACATATACAACCAATTTTGATGAGATAGATTATCAATCTTTGCCTAATCTAAAAGAAATGGAAAGAGTTTATAGAAAAGGCTATGAACTTGTGAAACAATTAGGATATACTGTAAAAGGGTGTGGAAAGCATGAACAAGGCATTCATATCCCTATAGAACCTAATACACAAGAGACAAAAACTGGGTTGGGATATTCTTTTTCTGAGATGCCAAAAGAAACTCAACGACCATATTTGAATATCAACACTATTACATGTCAACCAAAACATAAACTCACAATCAAACATCTTGAATTTTTCAATATGAACTTATCACCATCATGGAAATATGTTGACAATGATGAAACTCTAAAAAAAATGCTAGGAATTTATGATCAAACATCCTCTACTATTCCCATGAAACAGGTTACTTGTGCTATGATAACTACCAAGCAAAAAGATAGTGATATCACTAAAGAACCATATGATTCCAAACTTCCTAAATATAATGCACTCCCGTTAGGAGATACAATTGATGTGCCAATGGACATAAATGATAAAGAAAAAATTATTAAGATTGGGAAGTGCCTTGATGATGAAGAACAAGAGGATACTACAACCTTGCTTCATGATTTTCCTAAATTTTTTGCTTGGAAATATTCTGATATGCCATAAATTGACCCAAAAATTGTCACACAACATTGTTCCCACTGAAAATGATAAATCTGTTCGCCAAAAGATACGAAAAATGCACCCTAACATAGCCTTGCATGTTAAAGTGGAGCTTGAAAAACTCCTTGATGCAGGCTTCATTCACCCTATTGATTATTCTCCTTGGATTTCAAATATTTTCATAGTTGCTAAACCCAATAATCATATTAGGGTATGCATAAATTTTTGTGATTTGAATAAAGCCTCTTTAAAAGACGACTTTCCGCTTCCTAATATAGACATGATCATGGATTCAACTACTAGACATGATTTTTTGTGATTCATGGATGGATTTTCTGGTTATAATCAAATCCTTATCAACCCTCAAGATCAATACAAAACTACATTTACAACTATTTGGGGAATGTCTTGTTGGGTTGTGATTCTTTTTTGTTTAAAGAAAGCTGACGCAACTTATCAATGAGCAATGACCTTGATCTTTCATGATTACATACATAAAATCTTGGAAGATTATGTTGATGACATCCTTGCTAAATCCTTAACAAGACAAGACAACGTAAATTTTCTTCAAAAAATCTTTGAATGAATACGTAAATATAACATGAGATTAAATCTGAAAAAGTGTTTTTGGAATAGATAGTGGTAAATTTTTTGGGTTTGTCATATCTCACAGAGGCATTGAGGTGGACACAAATAAAATTGATGCCAATATTAACATGCCACCTCCTAAGAACATTTCTCAATTGCACACGTTACAAGGCCAAATTCAAGCTATCCATCATTTTGTTGCATCTTTAGCCGATCACACGTTACCCTTCACACATATTCTCAAAAAGGATGTCCCTTTTGATTGGGATGAGGATTGTAAACATGATTTTTAGAGTTTAAAGGAATACCTCACAACTGCACTTGTTTTACAACCTGCAATACCAAACAAACCGTTTATCCTTTATATCGCAACATCAACCCATGCTCTTGCAGTATTGTTGGATCAACAAGACGATCATGGAAAAGAACACCTTGTTTATTACATTAGTGAAACTTTAATTGATTATGAAACTCAATATTCACCAATTGAAAAAAAATTCCTAGCTCTTGTATTCACTACTAGTAAATTGGAACATTATTTACTAAATGTTGAAATACAAGTCATAACAAAATTTGATCCTCTTAAACATATTTTTAATAAAATAGATCTTTTTGGATGCTTAGCTAAGTGGGTGATGTTGTTAATTGAGTTTGACCTTAAATTTGTTTCACAAAAAGAAATCAAAGGACAAGCCTTAACTGATCACTTACTTGAGGTCCCTTCTCCCCTCACTTTACCTAATCATGACCCCTTTCCTGATGATAATGTCTTGACCATAGATGTTAAAACATGGGAATTGTATTTTGATGGATCTAAGTGTAGAACGGGTTCCGATGTTGGAGTGGTATTAATTTTTCCCAATGGAAAGCTTATTCCCTTGTCCTATCAATTAAATTTCCCATGTACAAATACCACTTTGAGTATGAGGCATTAACCGCAGGATTACGAACTACCTTAACCATGGGTGCTAAAGATATCAAGATTTTTGGTGATTTGCAATTAGTAATAAAACAAATCAATGGGACATACCAAACTAAACATGACAAATTATTAAATTAGAAGGATCTCACAATGAAATTCTTAGAGAAGTTTGAATCATTCACCATTGATAACATCCCTCATAAAGACAATTGACATGCAGATGTAATGGTGAGTGCAACCTCTCTTATATCTCCTCACGATCCTTCAACAGACTTCACCTTCATTATTCACCCCATCATGAAATATTTGATTGATAATAACTTAGAAGAAATTTTAACCACAACTTAGGAAGAGTCGCGAGAATGGTATGATACAATATACAATTATTTAAAAGATGGTACCATTCCTGAGCCCACAACAACAAATACTCAAAATCGTTTACGCAAACTAGCAGCCAAATACGTGATCCTCATTGATGTGTTGTATAGAAGACCCTTCAATGGTCTCTTACTAAGGTGTCTTAAGGACTCTAAAATTCCTATAGCCCTTGAGCAGGTTCATGTTGGTGCTTGTGGAGGTCAATTTGGAGGATGGTCATTAGTGCAAAAACTTATTTGTATAGGATATTATTGGTGACATATGGAGAAAGACTGTTTTACTTACATTAAATGATGTCACAAATGTCAAGAACATAACAATTTGATCCATGCCCCTGATTCTAAGCTTTGTGCCCAAATTCCTATTTGGCAGTTTTCAGTATGGGGATTGGATCTTATTGGAAAAATTTCACCTCCTTCCTCTGCCGGACATAAATTTATAATAACTGCAACAAACTACTTCACAAAATGGGTGGAAGCTATTCCTTTTGATCTACGAATGTTGAAGTAATTTTTCGTTTGATATTGGAACACATAATTGCTTGTTTTGGCCTTCCTTCCAAAATCTTTTCAGAAAATGGAACCCCATTTAAGAATAATGAAGTAAAGAAATTTCTTGAAAAATTCAACATCCAACATTGATTTTCTACACCTTACTATCCGCAATCCAATGGACTAGTTGAAAGCACTAATAAGATCCTTGAACAAATCCTAAAGAAAAATATTAACAAACATCATAAGGATTGGCATAACAATTAAATTATGCACTTTGGGCTTATTGAACAAGTGTTAGGTTATCTATGGGAACTACACCCTATAACCTTGTTTACAGTACCAACGTGATCATGCCCTTGGAGTTAGAAATTCCTACGTTGCAAATTTCTCTTCTAGACCTTATTGATGTTGCCACTTATAAAGACCAATGATTGCATCAACTTGAGATGCTCAATGAAAAGCACATTAACAATCTTGAGCATCTCCAAGCTTACATTAAATAATTACAATGAAAACTTAGCACTCATGTCATTCCTCAAACGTTTTGTAAGGGTGATTTCGTTCTCTACGAGAATCAACAAAATACTAATGTTGACCATGAGGATAAAGATAAATTCATCCCTAATTGGTTAGGACCTTACATAATCGATACCAGTTATGGGTCTGGTGCTTATGTCTTAACTAAGCTCGACGGAACACCCCTTAAGGAACCTATTAATGTCGTGCATATGCTTTGGTATTATCTCTAGTCTTCCTGAATAGTATGAATTAAAAAGCAATGCTGTCTAAAGTTATTTGGTTTCATTCAAATAACTTTCACATTGCTTCATTCTTGACAACTGATCATGTGTTTGTCTTGAACACTAAGGTAATTATTTAAGTTCTTTTTATAATTACTTTAGATTTCATACTATTCATCCTCCTGTTATGTTAAGTTTGATCCTTATAAGAATTATAAGTGTATCTAATTTAACATACTCTTTAATTCAACAATGTTGTATCTAAAGTAAAATTGAAATGTGTTTTACATTAAGATCACATCAATCATGTTAAATCATGTAGTCATTAATTAAAATAATTTTCACTAAGTTATTTAATTAATCACATTTCCATTTAGCATTCAAACACATTAAGACAAATTGCAACAACATCAAATGCTTATATATATATCTCAAAAGTTTTCTATACATGTCATCATCATATACATAATAACCAATGTCTGTGAGAGCTAGACCCCTCGGGCTTTGGCTCTGATGATCTAGTCCTTGGACATTGTGAGACGGTCGTGTGTGATTGTGATCATGATCTGCCAATTTTGAGTGCATACTCTAGACCTTGTACTCAACCAAGACCCACAAGTCGATCCTCTACCATCTAATCCCTCTTCTCTTGTACCTATGCTAGCTTTGGATGCAATATCTCCACATCTGCTGGAGTTTGGGATGATTGTCTTGAGCCCTCATCTCGATGGAGTGATCTTCTCACACTCTCATACGCTACCCATAGCCTCGCGAAAGGTCTGAGTGACTCTGAATCCTCCACCATGATCGGTGGGGGCACGTAGTCAGGATCCATCTCCTCCTCGTCGATGGATGTAGGGACTATCTCTGTGGCAGCCTGATGATAGAACTCTCACCAGTCTCTCATCACTCCTGCAAGATAGAAAAGGTACACAATCAATAAACATAATCATGATATATATATATATAAAGCATAAAACACTAAAGTACATGCATAAAATTAAATGTCATCACCTATATCTCCAGTAGATTGAGGGACCGTGTCAACCTCATCCTCTATAGGGGGCATGGAGGATGTGCTAGCCTCTCTATGATCGAGTCCTGATGTCTATTGTAGGTACTGCAAATGATTTGGTCACACAAGTGTGTGAGGACTCAGATACTCGCTCATGCCGATCCTTAGTCGCTACCTCATCACCTTCACTCAAGGTTGGCTCCTCCTCATGAGTGTGTGAGGAATCTCCTCACTCATGAAGAAGGCTCGTGGATATCCTACAACTATAGCACATGGGAACTTGATAGGCCTGGTGAATGTAATATGCTCGAGGCACCACACCAATAGAAATGTGTAGTGCACCATACTATCGATCTCCCGGAACACAAATCGGCCAAGATCATAATAAATATGTGCTAGGATGTAGCATCCCCAAGAATAGACTGTACTGTGCTTTGCCGTCCCACAAATAAACTGTACCAATGCGCCATCCAAGTGTGCCACTTGTCCATCAGGATTGAGAACAAGAGCCATTGTATGCATCATAATCCATTTCACAACGGGGGCTCACAAATATAGTAGAATGGGAAGCTCAATTCGCGCTCTCACACGCTCGTCATGTATAGGTCCACCCAATCAGTACTGCATGTCCACCTTCTTCTTGTGGAATGACCGTTCCCCTTAGAAATTGAACCAAGGAGTTTAGGGGATTATGGATGCTATGACTCTCTTTTGCTCAATTAGGGTCTTTCACCTAATGAAAAGAGATAGATCCCACACTAACAAATCTAGGTGGTTCACTCAAACTAGGATATGTATTATGAAACTATGCCTAAATTCAATGATCTAGATGCAAAAAACTAGTAAAAGCTATTGAAAGACAACTTGTTTGGAAACACATTGTGTAATGCAAAAAACCTAGAAATGAATGCAAATTAAAACAAAAATGGATAAAATAGAAAGTGTGCACCTGAGATATTGAAGGAGGTTGGAAATAACATTTAAAATGTTGCTGATGCTAGAAATTTAGCCTATTGGGACTCATTCACCATTATGGGCGAATTAGTCCTAGTTTCGTGAAACTAAACCAAAACCCATTTCAGACAAAAGGGTATCCAAAAATGTAGAAAACAAAAAATAGGCCTGGAAGTGGGACTCATTCACCACCCATGGTGAATGAGTACAATTTTGAATTTTTGAAAATTCAAAAGAGGAAACAAGAGCTCTCGAACTGCACTTTGGTTCTCTGTAGGTGTCCACTTTTGAAACTCTAATTTCTGAACCTGAAAGTGAGTTTTTGTTGATATTTTGAATTTTTCAATGAAGAGAAAAAATAAAAAACTTTGCAACTTGATTCTTAATGATTTCCAAGCTTCTAACATGTCTAAATATGCAAACACACAAGAAGAGAAGGAGAAATGTTGGATGTTAGGGCATGGGGGTTTGCCTTGGTCAAACCCCTTTTAGGTAATCAAACCAAAATGATGAAAGAATGTAATAAAGCATAAAAAAATGAAGTCAATAGCTTTCCATGATGTTTGATCTTGAATTTCTATAGCAAAACTTGAAGAATCTGCCCTTGAATGTCGTAGGGAGCAATCTTAATGACTTGTAATGATGAAACCCTAACTTGCTTGACTTGAAAGAGATGATGGATGATGAATGAACTATGAAAATGAGTTAATGAATGTGAATTAGGGTTTAGAGACTTATATTTATAGGAAATTCACCTTATTTTCCCATAAATTGGATCCCCAAGGTCGGTCGACATGAAGAAAAATAAAACTTAAATTCCAAAATTTCCTGCTCAAAAGTCAAAAATGGGCCAAATGGGACTCATTCACCACCTTGGGAAAATTAGTCCCACCTAGCAAGGACTCATTCTCCACAGGTGGAAAATTAGTCCCAGTGGGGCCCGATTGCTAGCTAGATTGCTAGGAAACAAGGAAATAAGGTTTACATGGTAACTTTGTTAGTTATTTCATCAAATTATGCTTCAGGATGCGCAATATGGGGTAATAGGGGCCAATTAGTGATGATGTGAAGGTAAATTAGGGCTTGGGACACAAGATTCAATGTGAAAGTGTGATTAAATACACTTTACAACACTAAAATGAGGTCCACATAGCCTAGGAAGGCACACGAACCTATGTCACTGTGCAAGACACATTACAACACTAGTTTAACATTAAGTTTATTTTACAAGCCTTCTAGATTGATGTGATAATGCATTTAAATACATTTTATAATGTTAAATTAAGGGAAAATGGGTTCATTAAGTCTAGAAAAGCGTGAAAGTCTCTTACAACACTTTACAACACCTTTACAAGACATTGTTAAATGTATTTGAAAGGGTCCAAGACCTAGTGTGGATGTGAAAAACACCTCACAACACTAAATCAAGCTCTTGTTAAGTCCAATTTATCATCAATTATTCCATAAATCAAGCAAGTTTCCTTTTTCCTATGGTACATTTAGCCCCCACTTTAGTGAGAGGATGAACTTGTTTCAAACTCACACTAATGTAGACATTCAAGAGAGATCCAAGTGTACATATGTAGATGACAAAGAATGAAAAATATCAAGGCAATCAAGCCCCCATGATCAAGATCCTAAGTCAAACCATCAAGATACATAATCATGCAATGGCAAGAAAGGAAATCGGGGTGGAAAAGATGCACTCACTCTAGGGCCACAACACATTAGGTTGTCCGCGAGATGAGTTATCCGAAAGAAGTGGTTTTTGTGAGAAGGTCATGCTAGTGTGTCAAATTCCCACTGTATAATGAGAAATTCGTGCCAGTGTGTCGGCTTTCCATTATACAAACCATACCAAAGTTATGCTCTTGATAACATTGATAAGGCACTAGAATGTAATGATTTTTGTAAATGTTTTTGAATGTTATGTAAAGATTTGCTTTGAAAGGGATTTTTCTTTGTTCATGTAAGGTCTTATTCTTAGGGATTATTGTGCCTAATTTCTCCAAGAGAGGACAAGTCAGGGTGTCAAATTTTTATCTATGGGATGCCTTGTTCGCATCAGGCCACTTCAATTGATCATACACTCTTTGAAGGCATCAAACCCAATGACATCACCAAGAAGAGGAAACATCACAAGAAAAAGTAAATCATGTCATGAAATTCGCAAAAAGATATTGTCTATGTATGCCCCCCACTTTAAAGTGGTTGCTAGAACCATTACTGTGAGCAATTGCTTTAAAGTAGAAGAGGGTATGAGAGCTTATTCGAAAAGCCCTATGCCAAGTCATATGTTTTCGATAAGCTACGTCATGAAGAAAGGGAGTATATCACATGCGAGTCAACTTAAGACATTTCATCCACATCCCAAGCTTGCTCTTATACGTTCATGAAAGGTTAACGACTAGTCAAAAGAGACAATGACAAGTGACATACGAGGACAAGGCTATCGAACCCCTTTCCCCCACTTAGTGTAGGAAAAAGGTGAGCCTAGAATGGATGAAAGTTAGCAAAGTCTTTGATGAAAGTGGAGATAAGGGAGATACCCTTAGATATTTCTTGAAAGAGTATGATATGTCAGTGTTTCTCATGTGTTCATTGCATCCATGTGTAGGAGGAAGATTGTAACCGATACCATAAAAATCTTCCAAGTTAGATGAAGGGGTTGTGTGTTTGTGAGAAGGATTGGTTTCTTTACAAGAACACAAATCATTTGTAATGTTATGTGGTGTTCCTTCATGAGGGATGGGAGTTATATAGACCCCATTACCAACATAGGGTGATTTGGTAGAACTAAGTTGAGCGAATGGAACACAAGGTTGGTGTGGTTGAGATTGTGATATTTCACATTCTCCCTTAAAGGTAGGTGTGAAACTCCAGTCACTACTAGGACTTGTGTCTGAAAATGAATTTTTTGGAGATGACTCTTTGGACCATGAGGGTGAGATTTTGGAAATGTTATGGAAAGGAGGTGTATAATCTAACAACCTCCAATTATCATGAAATATTTTTTTTGTATATGAAGAGTTAGGACCAACTTGTATAGGTTCAAGTTTTGATCTAGGAATGAAAGGATTGGGGGAGTTGGAAGTGTTGTGATCAGTCAATGCATAGCTTCACTCATCTGCATCAATAATTTATATCTTGTTGTTGTATTCAAATTTCATTACATGGTGAAGGGTAGATGGGACTCCTTTCATAGCATGAATCCATGGTCTCCCTAGTAGAAGATTGTATGGAAGGGGTCCTTGCATGATGTGGATAGAGGTAGGAAACACTACAGGTCCAACCTCAATAGGTAATGTGATCATCCATAGTGGTTGCCTATTAACATTGTCAAAGCCACAAATATGAACATCATTAAGTTGGATGAGCTTTTTTTCCATGCACAGTTTATTTAGGAGGTCAATGCTACAAACATTAATTTCTGCTCCATTGTTGATGAGAGTGTGCCTAACTAAAGTTTCATTAATGATCGCCTTTATCATCAAGGGATCATTTTTTTTTTGAATCTCAAGTGGGGGTAATTCATGTGTAGGGAATGTAATTTCTGACTGGGTGGATTATATGGAACGAGAGGAGGATGTTACATGATTTGATTTTATGCAAGATTGGGTCTCCTCCTTCTGTATTTGCAACATTTCGTGCAAGAGAAGTTTGATTGTAGGTGAGAGTTGAATGAGTTTCCATATAAATATATTAGCAGGAGCATTTTTAAGGTCTTCAACACTAGGCACTTTTTGAGGAAAAGGTAATGGTGTAGGAGTGTTGTGTGGTCCCCTAGATGTTTGAGTCACTAAATGATAACTCAACGGTTGCAAAACATTGTTATGATTAGATTGCATCATGGATTTCAAGACATCTTTGAATTTTTTGTGTGATTCACTAATGGAAGGTGACTTAGGAAGCTCACTAATTAAAGGAGATCCCACTTGTGTCATCATAACCTAAATAATTTTGTCTTTATTGGCATGATGTGTTGGTGAAGGGGATTCAAATGTCACTTTATGATTGTCTTGCATCATGTTAGTTTTTCTAGGAGAGTTTTTAGGAGAACAAACCAAATGTTTCTAAAATTCATAGGTTGGTTCATCTAAAAGGACTTTATCACAAGTAGGGGAATGATCAATGGTTGAATATTTTTTCTCAAGAGGGATCTTGGGAGGTGAAGGGGGACAACTAAGATATGCACGACCTTCATCGATTGTGTTGTCTAACATCAAAGTATCTACTTCACAACTAGGAGAGATGGTAGAAGAACAATTTTTTTTTGTCATGATTACCTATGGTTGTATTGTCTTGTTTATAAATGTATTGTCCACTAAGAGAGGTAATAGGAGAGAAACAACTAGGATTCTGAAAACTCTCATGAATTGGTTCTTCTACCAAAATATCTTCGTCACCAATAGGAGAGATATTAGGAGAGGAACAAATATGATTGTTAGGAATGTTGGACAAGGTTGTAGTCTCTTTCACAAAAACACTAACATTGTGTGAACAAAAAGGAAAAGCACATGCAACCATTTCATGCAATGTTTCAACAATATAAATAATGTATGTGCAAAGATGCAAAACATTTGTATCTAATATATGCAAAATTTGAAGAATACACATAATGAATATGTAAGAATAAAAAGAACTTTTAAAAAACTTATGCAAATTTTGAGGAATAGAAACATTGTATATGCAAAATTGAAAAATACTTTTAGCAATGTTATGAAAAATTTCAAAAATTTAAACATTTTCATATCTAAGGATGCATGTTATTGAAATGATTTAAAAAATGACTACCCCAAATTGATGTTTTTGACCTATATGCATAAAACAAATGTTCTAGAAACTTTCCAAACTTATACTATATGATACTAGGAGACTTAGGAATCACATAAATGAGGTTTTTGATGTTGTTTTAGATAGTGAAAAATCTAGACAGGGACTAATTCGCCCAGGATGGCGAATGAGTCCCAGTACTGGTTTTTTGAAATTTTTTTAGAAATTTTGGATTATTTTTTATATGTTTGATGTTGTATCATGCAAACCTAAGATGGAGATGCATTTAAATATATAATTTTTTAAAGGAAATTATATGCAAAAATGTAAGCTAAATGACCTTTTCACTAATGCAAAAATTTGAAACCCTAGATGCAAATCAACCAATGCAACTCCAATGCAACTTCAATGCAAGCTAGGATTAGGATGAAAATGGAATCCAAATCAGAAAAGAAGATGTTTGAAAAGAAGGTTCACCAAAATGAAACATAGATTTTAGGAGATTAGGGATGCTATGACTCTCTTTAGCTCAATTAGGGTCTTTCACCTAATGAAAAGAGATAGATCCCACACCACAAAATCTAGGTGGCTCACTCAAACTAGGATATGTATGATGGAACTATGCCTAAATGCAATGATCTAGATGAAACTAACTAGTAAAATCTATTGATTATTAAGTGAAAACTATTGAAATACAACTTTTTTGAAAACACGTGTAATGCAAAAACACCTAGAAATGAATGCAAATTAAAAGAAAAATGGATAAAACAGAAAGTGTGCACCTAAGATATTGAAGGAGGCTGCAAATGACATTTAAAATGCCACTGATGTTGGAAATGTAGTGTACTAGGACTCATTCACCATTCTGGGTGAATTAGTCCTAGTTTTGTTAAATTGAGCTGAAACCTGTTTTAGACAAAAGGGTATCCAAAAATGTAGAAAACTAAAAACAAGTCTGGAAGTGGGACTCATTCGCCACCCATGGCGAATGATTCCAATTTTGAACTTTTGAGAATTCAAAAGAGGAATCAAGAGCTCTAAGTCTGCACTTTGGTTCTCTACACAACTTTGCAACTTGATTCTTAATGATTTCCAAGATTCTAAGATGTCTAAATCTACAAACACGAAAGAAGAGAAGGAGAAATGTTGGATGTTAGGGCATGGGGGTTTGCCTTGGTCAAACCCCTTTTAGGTAATTAAACCAAAATGATGAAAGAATGTAATAAAGCATGAAAAAATGAAGTCAATACCTTGCCATGATGTTTGATCTTGAAGTTCTACAGCAAAACATGAAGAATCTTCCCTTGAATTTCTTAGGGAGCAATCTTAATGACTTGTAATGATGAAACCCTAACTTTCTTGACTTGAAAGAGATGATGGATGATGAATGAACCATGAAAATGAGTTAATGAATGTGAATTAGGGTTTAGAGACTTATATTTATAGGAAATTCACCTTATTTTCCTGTAAATTGGATCCCCAAGGCCAACATGAAGAAAAATAAAACTTAAATTCCAAAATTTCTCACTCAAAAGTAAAAAATGGGCCAAATGAGACTCATTCGCCACCTTGGGTGAATCAGTCCCACCTGGTAGGGATTCATTCACCATAGGTTGTGAATTAGTTCCAATGGGGCCCATTTGCTAGCTAGATTGCTAGGAAATAAGGAAATAAGGTTTATATGGTGACTTTGTTAGTTATTTCATCAAATTATGCCTTGAGATGCACAATATGGGGTAATAAGGGCCTATTAGTGATGATGTAAAGGTAAATTAGGGCTTGGGACATAGAATTCAATGTGAAAGTGTGATTAAATACACTTTACAACACTAAAATGAGGTCCACATAGCCTAGGAAGGCACAAGAACCAATGCGAATGTGCATGACACCTTACAACACTAGTTTAACATTAATTTTATTTTACAAGCCTTCTAGATTAATGTGATAATGCATTTAAATACATTTTATAATGTTAAATTAAGGGGAAATGGGTTCATTAAGTCTAGAAAAGCGTGAAAGTCTCTTACAACACTTTACAAAACCTTTATAGGACATTGTTAAATGCATTTGAAAGGATCCAAGACCTAGTGTGGATGTGAAAAGCACCTCACAACACTAAATCAAGGTCTTGTTAAGTCCAATTTATCATCAATTATTCCCTAAATCAAGAAAGTTTCCTTGTTTCTACGGTATAGAAATATATCCGCTCTCCTTGAATAGGAACTCAGAGAATATGATGTGCATCCTCTAGGGTGATGGTCATCTCCCTGATTGGAAGATGAAATGTACAATTATCAGTGTCCCAACGCTCGCATAAGGCCATCAAAATGGCATCATGGTTTCTCATAGGTGTAATTAGATATTCCCAATAGATTCCTACTGCCTATAGATGCTCTGTCTCTGCTACTGACAGTGCTAGGGCTAAATATCTGAGAAAGCTAATTTGTCTCCCTCCTAGCCGCTGTTGCGACTGGGCTGGAACCTATCAAAATCATTACAATATGCTCTAAAAATTCATCTAATATCTTCAATTTTCACATTATTCATCATGCAAGTGTGCTAAAGTTTATCTAGTTTTATTTCCTAAAGGCCTAGACACTTTAGACCCCTTTTGGGACACTTTGCAAAGAAACGGGACACTTTTCGAATAAAAGGGACACTTTGCGAACAAATGGGACACTATGAGAAAAGGGGACACTTTGCAAACTTGTTTTTTCCAAGATCCTAAATTAACCTATATACCTATTAAAAATAATTAATTCATTACAAAATCACTAAGCGAAAGTTGCAGAATCAACTCACCTCATGGTGCAGCTTGTCATATGCCACCTGCTCTAGAAGCTCATCGAGTCGTGAAGGTGTGTAATCCTATCTACTCGACATATTCTCATCTCACTCATCACTCTCAAGCTACAAGAAGGTAAAATGAAATAGTAAGTGACAAATTACTTTCTTCTACCTCTTTTACCACATTTTCATCACTTTTACTCTTATGCATTAAATTAGGATTATTTTATCTTAAGAGTTAATAAAGCATCTTTTCTTCAAAACAACATAACGAGAGCTAGGGAACTCCGTTTTTGATGCCATTTGATGCGTTAGAATCATGATTCCGCACCCAACATCACCAATCATCTATTGTTATGTGGCATGGTACTTGGAAATGCCCTATGGTATGATTTTATTTTTTCGACGTGGCTAGATTTCTACCTTGATTCCACTTTCGTAAATCAAGTAGAATCAAGGGGGGGCATACATCTACCCTCGAATTGGATTCTTAGGAGTTAGATAAAAGGATTTTTGGATAATTAAAAAATTTGTGTTATAGGATGCGGTTCCTAATGTTGTGGTTCTACAAATAACTACACTGGGGGCTTCATTCTCCCGCCTTTTGAATGAGTATCCTTTTATGAAATAAAGTGCACTATTTAGAGTCCTTTAGCTTACATATGCACGTAGAGTCATATGGGCACTAAAGTGGGGGCTAAATGTGGTGTAGAAAATTAGACACTCTTGAGAAAAAAAGATAATTTCATGCTTAATTTGGACCTACTTTTGAGTACCCCAGCATTATTCATTCTTCAAAACAACATTTATAGGCCCCTAAGACCCATTATTTTTTATCTAGAGGCCAGTTTCACTTAAAAAATCACTTAAATCATAACAAAAAATAGTCAATTCATTCATATCCCAAAAAACCACCTTCAAAAACCACTAGTGGAACCCTTTCGCCACCTTGGGCAAATGAGTACCCTCTGGTGGGACCCATTTTCCAAGAGTGGCAAATGAGTCCCTTTTGAGGGAGATTTCAATTTTAAGTGGGAATTCAATTAATTCAACTTAGTTTTTTGGTGGATGTCGGCATCTTAGGTCTAAATAATAGGAAAATTAGGTGTTGATGCCTATGAATACTCATTTTAGGTCATTTTTCACATCTCTTTGTAAGGAAAAAGTGGAGGGCATCTCATAGAAACTCCAAACAGTAGTCCCTTCAGTAACTTTATTTTTGATTAGGTTGCCTCAACGACACGTACTTCTATGTCCTAAAGTGGAAACAGACACAGTTTATTTCCCACATTGATCCTTCTAAGAGAAACACATGTAAATTCAACAACAAGCAATAACAAATTCTAGAAACAAAATCAATATAGATGAAAGATAAGAAAAAAATCAAAACACAAAGATTTATGTGGGGAAAATACTCTCAGATAAAAAACCCCACACTCCAAAGATCAAGCCATTGTATTATTCAGCAATAGAATAGTTCCAATACAAATTCAGGCTCATAGCCTCTACAGAGATTCATCTTGTTCATTCTAGATACAACTGGGAGCAAACTCTCCCAGAGAGATCAACCATGGCATTCATGATCAAGAGAGATTCCAGCACAACTCTGCCTCTCTCCCTCTACTTCGACCTCATGGCCTCGGCCTTTCGGCCAACCACTCGGTCCTCACTATCTCTCTCTGGCTCTCGGCTCTTGAACTCCTTGGATTAATAGCTCCTCATACAGAACTTCCAATGCATACATATATGCATTCTTTCTCAATGGGCTTCATTTTCAACTGTTAGACAACAATCTCCAGCTTAGCATCATTATCGTCATTCCATTCTGGTGTAGATTTTTCCTTGCAAACCGTTCAGCTCCATCGCAACTGCTACAAAATCCAACCGTCGACTGTTTGAATTTTGCTTCCTTTGATTGGTCCACGAGCCACCACATCAGGTAGTCAAATGGTCAAGGAAACAATCCATTGAGTTCGCATGTTGGTGAGACATGAGAAGTGTCTCCCTGATGCTCAAAGGATTCACAGACGATATCGGCATAGGTTCCAATAGTCGGCAAGAGGTTATATTGAACGCCATGAGTCATACCGAATCTACCGATATCCATTGTACTTCCATTGGCAACCATCAAACAATCGACAAGACCTACTGCTCTCGCTAGGACATCATGCCGAGCCTTCATGTGTTACTCTGAGTGGATACTGTCGGCAAGACAATCAAGTTCACTAGGAGTTCACATTGAGCGTTCAAGTCATACCGAAACCCATTGTATCAACATTCATCTATCGACAAGAGTCTCCTCAAGTTTCACCAAAGCACCTGACAGTCGGTAAGACATTTGTCTTTCGCCAAGACCATACATCGAGCGAACATTTCACCCCGAAGACTTCTGTTGGCCAGACATTCCACATTCAGTAAGACAACATACCAAAACACATGTGTTACACCGAAGTCTTCCCAGCCATCGGCGAGACCAACACCTGTCGCCAAGACTTCACGCTGAAGTCTCTAGGTTACCCCGAGCCCACCTTTCGCCAGGAGTCATGCCGAACACATCCCACACCGTTGGTGAGACAAACACTCGTCGCCAAGAATTCATAGCGATGCCTCTGTGATACCCCGAAGACTCCAATCGGTGAGACATCTCCCGGTCGCCAAGACTTCATGCCAAAACCCTTGAGTTACTTCGAGTGTATACCGTCGGCCAGACATCTCCCAGTCACTAGGACCACATACTGACACACTTGAGTTACCCTGATAGCTATATGCTATCGATGAGACTTTCACTAGTCGCTGGGACTTCTCCCCGAGACCCTTGTGTTTCCCTGATAGCCTTATACTATCGTCAAGACTCTCCATCGGTCACCAAGACTTCATACCGAAGTCTTTGAGTCACCGCGAAGACCCCAAGTGTATCCACGATGCCCGATAAGAGCATTCTGTCGGCCAGAGGTCTCCATTCAACAAAAGGTCACAGCGAATGCTTCTTGTCATAGCGATAGTCTTCATTCGGTAAGACATCAACTCTGTCTCAGCGATATGAGCAAAACACAAGGTAAACTATCAGTCGGCCAGACACCAGGAATGTCACAACGACCATGCTTTCTCAGAGGTTTCAACCTGTGAGATTGAGGCAATAATTCCAACAATATCCCACTTGACGAAGATCACATAGGCACCTCCAAAGCAACCAAAAACTAGGATCACAGTAGCTCCACCAGTTTAGACCCTGGAACACTCAAGACACCCAATCAACATGATTCCATAGATAACAGTCGACCCGAAAATCTGCAACAAAGACCAGGCATCCAACTACAACTCACTGACAACAAGGAAACCGATAACAACCTTTCAGGAAACCACATAGATCTCAAACATGCTCTCATGCTCCATCAAGAATTCTGCTCCAACATCCAAGATGTTCACCTTCAGGCAACAATCCTATCATCTTCCAACATGCCACCTATGGAAGAAGAATACAAAACCAAGGTGTAGAAGCACCATTCCAACGAACACAAGCAAAAGATCCTGGTGATATCACCAACAAGATATTGCTACCACTTCACTGTGCTCAAATGCTATACAAAAGCAATTTCAACTTCAAATCTTCAATCAGAACACAACAGTGAAGTCATTCTGCAGAAACAAGATAAACAACACCAGTTAGAACAACGATCTGAATGATTGCTTCCATCCAATTGATAAACCCACGTGACTGAAAATAACACTCACAGCTCATTCTATACTATCCAATCTCACATACCTCAACAGGTATCAACATTAGTAAACTTATGCCAAATCAGAACCAACTCATCAACAGAAAAACAAGCTCCAAGTGCCAACCAGTCTAAGATGACAAGACACATACAAAAACTACCACTGCCTAAGTAATCTAGATTTGAAAGATCAAAAGGCATCGCAAGTCTACCAATAACAACACATAGAACATGTGACCATGTAGTGCCAAGGAAATATCCACAATGATGTGCACAACCTGCAACAAACTGCTACATGATACATTTCTCTCACCACAAACCTTCACAGCTACAGAGAGAAACTCTACACATCATCTTTCTGTAGAACATCCTCCTACATACACTTCTAACAACTAGCTGTGTCAAGAATGATCTTCTTCACATCCTAAAAGAAAATCCTTAACAACATCCATCCGGTCAATCACCAAGATCAAACCGACTTTAAAACCAACATGGATGTAAACATCTCAAAGAAGATCAAGCTACTTCATTCCCCATTTTAGGAAATCAACCCATACAACATCTCCTATCAATTCTCATTAGTAACAAGGAGATAAAAAAAAATTGTACAACTTCCACTATGAATCCTTCAGAACCATTAAACAACAATTCAAGATCCATATCATGAAAGTGAACATAAAACACATCTGAAAAATATAATGAGTCAAATACCTTTCAGATAAACTACCGAGTAGACCAAGAGTGGGAACGAGAATACTCCTTCAAGATATACAAGTCATCATGAATAATCCAAGAGCAATCTGCTCATAGGTCTCTTATTGAACTCACGTTCAACCAAGGTGTAGGCTTCTCGAAATTTCTACTGAAAAACTTCAACAAGAGTAACAAGCAACAACACTTCTCTCACAAGAGAAAGACAGCCTCACCTTATTCTTCATGTATCCATGAGTACTAGCAATCGATCATCTCATGCTAAACTTCAACTGCATTACTGCACTATCACAAAGTATCAAGCAAATAATCACAACACTCAATACACAAAGAATTACCAGACCACTGTCAAAGCTCCAATCATTCTGAATCAAGAACTTATCATGACACCATGATCTACACATCCTCATAGGAGATTCCATGCTTCAAATGACCTCACCATTGTCTCAAGTACAATGCACAATGCCAAAACTCCAGTGCGCAAACAAGAGTATACCATGACATACAACAAATAGACTAAAAAAAAACATCACTTGTCAAGCACCACCAACACCTCAGCCAAAGACTCCAAACGTCCTCCATGGTTCCAAGATGTTGCACATCTTCAAGTAATGTCCATGCAAATGCGAAAGAACCCTTCTGCAACAACATGGTCTAAAAGTTCTCCCTAGAAACATCTGCAACACCAAAGAAGACCATTCACCACCATGTGATGAATCCACAGTCACTGCTAGAGCTCCCACTGAAACGTGACACTCGATCTCTCCAAGCATCATGACCACCTGCTTTAGGTTCCCATAACCGACTATTCAGGTACTCAATAGTATCCATCCTCTCATCTCAAAATAATCACACCAATGCACAAGTGACCAACGACAAGGCCAGCTAACAAGTCTACACCAGCAATGAATCAATCCTCATGGATAAAGACAGTCCACATGCAAGTTATCTCACTGCAACCATTGGGTAGCTAATCCATCAACCGCATAACTCGTAAATCACAAGCATCAAACGTGCAAACCCATCATTGCATTGGAAACTGCAACACTAAGATTTCAAAGAGAATAACCATGTAGACAACATGACTCAAACACTAGATCATGCCAGATCTGATTTTCCAATCATGTCCACAACGAGCACCATAATCAAGAAACCCACAAGCACTATCACAAGAATGCTAAGTGACGAATCACTTACCAACACTCCCATGCAGAGAAGAAATCACACCTCCTCAAAACCATGCACCAAGCATGCATGCAGAACTGCAACTATCTCATCCAACAACACCCCAAAAGCTAGGGTCTAGAAAATAGCTTAACAACAACTCCACATGACCACAAGTTTTTCTTAACCGTGTAAAACCTACAAAATCACAGATCCATGCAAGTACAAAACATCCTTCAAAAGAAAACAACAGTTCAGGAAATCCAGGCCCCTTACAGGCCAAATCTGAACCACCAACATGTACATGCAAATCATCTAATGATTAACTCCATAGCCTTTATGTATTCGAGGTTAATAGGAAACAACACCTTCCAAAACCAGGAACCACCACCTAGCATAAGCACTCTCTTCCATGACTGAGAAACAACCTAGGCTTCTCCATATTACCCAGGAGCCTGTCACACAGATGCCTAATATGAAAGCTTTATTGCTACACAGCCACAGAACAAAGAAATCCACCTCATACTCCAAGGTTATACCGCTACCATCCAGGAGACACAGATCACAACATGATCAACTCCCTTTTCCATCTTGACCATTCTTCAAGCTGCATGCTATCTCAAAATACCACAAGGCTTCCACTCATCAAAGGATCAATACATCAGTCCATTCCTCCAGATCTCTTCCAACCTATCAAGCAAAGAAATATTCATAGGAGAAATACCAAGAACCAACAACCAGAAGAAGGCTCTGATACCACTTGTAAGGAAAAAGTGGAGGGCATCTCATAGAAACTCCAAACAATAGTGCCTTTGGTAACTTTCATTTCGAATAGGTTACGTCAAAGACACGTACTACTATGTCGTAAAGCGGAAACAAACACAGTTTATTTCCCACACTGATCCTTCTGAGAGAAACACATGTAAATTCAACAACAATCAATAACAAATTCTAGAAACAAAATCAATACAGATGAAAGATAAGACAAAAATCAGAACACAAATATTTATATGGGGAAAATCCTCTCGGATAAAAAACCCCACACTCCAAAGATTGAGCCATTGTATTATTCAGCAACAGAACGATTACAATACAAATTCATGCTCATAGCCTCTACAGAGATTCATTTTGTTCATTTTGGATACAACTGGTAGCAAACTCTCCCAGAGAGATCAACCATGGCATTCATGATCAAGAGAGACTCCAGTACAACTCTGCCTCTCTCTTCCTCTGCTTCGACCTCATGGCTTCGGCCTTTCGGCCAGCCACTCGGTCCTCACTATCTCTCTCTGGCTCTCGACTCTTCAGCTCCTTGGCTTAACAGCTCCTCATACAGAATGTCCAATGCATACATATATGCATTCGTTCTCAACGAGCTTCATTTTCAATTGTCAGACAACAATCTCCAGCTCAGCATCATTATCGTCGTTCCATTCTGGTGTAGATTTTTCCTTGCAGACCGTTCAGTTCCATCGCAGCTGCTGCAAAATCCAACTGTTAACCATTTGAATTTTTTTTCCTCTAATTGGTCCACGAGCCACCACATCGGGTAGTCAAACAGTCAAGGAAATAATCCACTGAGTTTGCATGACGGTGAGACATGAGAAGTGTCTCCCCGATGCTCAAAGGATTCACAGACGATATCGACATAGGTTCCAACAGTTAGCAAGAGGTTATATCGAATGCCATGAGTCATACCGAATCTACCAATATCCATTGCACTTCTATCGACAACCATCAAACAGTCAGAAAGACCTACCACTCTCGCCAGGACATCACACCTAGCCTTCATGTGTTACTCCGAGTGCATACTGTCAGCAAGACAATCAAGTTCACCAGGAGTTCACACTGAGCCTTCAAGTCATACCGAAATCCATTGTATCAGCATTCATCTATTGACAAGAGTCTCCTCAAGTTTCACCGAAGCACCCAACAGTCGGCAAGACATTCATCTTTCGCCAAGACCATACATCGAGTGAACATTTCACCCCGAAGACTTCTATTGGCCAGACATTCCACATTCGGTAAGACAACATACCAAAACACATGTGTTACACCGAAGTCTTCCCAACCATTGGCAAGACCAACATTTTTCGCCAAGACTTCACGCCGAAGTCTCCAGGTTACCCCGAGCCCACCTTTCACCAGGAGTCATGCCGAACACATCCCACACCGTCGGTGAGGCAAACGCCCATTTCCAAGACTTCATAGCGATGCCTCTGTGATACCCCGAAGACTCCAATCAGTGAGACATCTCCCGGTCACCAAGACTTCATGCCGAAACCATTGAGTTACTCCGTGTGTATACCGTTGGCCAAACATCTCCCAGTCGTTAGGACCACATACCGACACACTTGAGTTACCCCAATAGCCATATGCTATCGGTGAGACTTTCACCAGTCGCTGGGACTTCTCCCCAAGACCCTTGTGTTTCCCCAATAGCCTTATACTATCGGCGAGACTCTCCATCGGTCGCCAAGACTTCATACCGAAGTCTTTGAGTCACCGCAAAGACCCCAAGTGTATCCACGATGCCCGATAAGAGCATTCTGTCGGCCAGAGGTCTCCATTCGACAAAAGGTCACAACGAATGCTTCTTGTCACAGCGATAGTCTTCATTCGACAAGACATCAGCTCTGTCTCAGCGACATGAGCAAAACACAAGGTAAACTATCAGTCAGCCAGACACCAAGAATGTCACAGTGACCATGCTTTCTCATAGGTTTCAGCCTATGATATTGAGGCAATAATTCCAACACTCTTAACCATTTTTACAAAGCAATTTCAAAAGTTAAGTTTTAGGAGTCTTCCACAACAAGTTTTATTTGAATTTTCAACAAAGTTGAAGGCTTAGGACAACAAAGTAGGGTTTTTGCAAGTCTTCAAGCTGACTTCTTGATCAAGATTCAACATTGCAAATAGTTTTTCATGGGTGCCTATGGTGAATCAAGGATAAATCTAGGTCGAGGAGATGCAACTAGCCATCAAATCATACCTAAAGGCTTGTTTTCAAAGTGATTCCATCTTCCATCTTCTCTCTATCTTTAGACTTAAAGTTTTCATTGCTTTTGCATGTCATTTACATCTATTTGATATGTTGTAGGGTTTCTAGGGTTGAAGTCTTGCATCATTAAAATCATATTTGCACATCTTATTCTAGCACAATAGAATAGGATTTTGACATACTTTAGATTTTCCTAGTCTTTTACACACTTAAGGCTAGGGTTTTATGCAATTTTTTTTCCATTCAAGGTTTGATTACCCAACTAGGGGTTTGACTGAGGCAAACCCCCCATCAGACAACCAATTTTAAGCTATTTTGCAAGAATTTTCTGAGATCCAGATTTAGGTTTCTGTCAAGAAGTGTTGTACAAGTGACAAGGTGCACATCTGAGATTTGAGTTTGTAGAAAATTGAAAGTGGACTGATTTTCCATGGATGGAGAATGAGTCCCTCATGAGGCGACTTTTAGAGTTAGATGCAGATCCAGATACCCAACGAGCAGAAACTAGTTTTTGGGTAGAAAACCTTGTCCTGGGACTAATTGTCCAAGGGTGGTGAATGAGTCCCATTTAACATAAAAGTGATTTTTACTAGATTTCTAGAGTGCTTTTCAGTCTTCATCAGTCTCACAGGTGCAGACATTCTGAATTACAATTTTTTGTTTAGTTTCATTTGTGTTTTTATTCATCTTTCTAAGCTTTTTGCAAACCTCATTGTGTTTTCAAACATTGCATATTTCATTAGTTTTGCATTCAGAATCAATCAATTTCATAGCTTAGTTGCATTAATATCATTGCATTTAGTCTCAATTCCATATTACATTCCTTAATTTGAGTGAACCACCTCAATTTTAGGGTTCTATCTCTCTCCTTTTGGGTTAAAGATCCTAAGAGTGTAAGAGAAGTCCATACACCCCCTCAAAATTGATGGTTCACTATAACTTCCACATCTACCCTTTTAAGGTAGAAATTTTATGATATATATTTTTTTCATTTTGGTATAGTATACATTTGTCTTATATTTTTCAAGCCATTTGTTTTTTATACTTGCAAAATCATAAGAACCTTAGGTTCCCCTCAATGAAGTGTTAGGTCAAACCCTCATGTTTCTACCATAACTACCTCTCTGCCTTCTACCTCTTATGTACATAACATGTTACATTCAAATGAGGAAACTTAATAGTATGGCCATGATGCATTTATTGAGACTGGTGAAAATCTAAAGAAATATGAGTTGGTCATAAATTGAAATCTTTGTCCAATCAACTAGGTTTCCTATTGAAGATACATGGTATCATCATATGTTGTGTAACGCCCACCGTGCAAACCCCATATAACACACACAATGCAAATAATTTTTTTTTTTAAAACAATTAAATCAAACATGCAAATACATTAAACCATAATCCATAATACATAACAACAACATTAACACACTTTGTTCTCTGGGGCACGCGAGGTTACATCGCAACAACTAAACGAAGATAAAGATAAAGATTACAACATAACCAATTATTTTGTAATAACCATGAATAATGATACATCCAATAACCATGATGCGAGAATAATAAACATCACATAATACATCTCTTAATAAAGATACAAATGATCCTAACTATTACATCATCATTTTAATATTACATTACAATCTCTTGATAAATGAATTACATTGAATTTCCCAACATGGGGATTGATACAAGAACAAAGAAATCTGAAATATGTAGTGAATACTGATACAACTCCAACTGTGGAAATTTTGAGAAGACAGGATGCTGATGGGAAACCCAACGGGTGCGGAGCACGTTCCACCCAACCATGTGAATTACAAGTAACTCACCCCCCGTGCTCAGAGGTGACGAGGAAGAGAACCCGACCATGAATGTCAAACCGACTCAACAACAACATAGTACAAAACAAGTACAACTCAAGACATACAATGAACAACCATCAACGTTCACAAATCACATAACAATTAAAACTAAGAAACTCATCACAATAAAACAAAGTATCATCAATTATACAAGTAACTAAAAAGCAATCATAAACCAAGTTCACAAGAATCAGAAACAACATAAAGATTACAATATCCAGAGGCGACAAGAAACAAGAACAAGGGTGTCTAGTGGAGAGTGTCATCGCATAGCTCTCATGGGATCCCCTGACACTTCCTCCAACTGAGGCGCCGTCACCCATCTATGGATCCCCTAGCCCTTCCTCCTACTTGAGGCGCCGACACCATAGGGTAGCTCATGCGGAGTCGATAACCTCTCATGAAGACGAGATTACGACTTTGCTGACCACAACCTTCTCAGTCTATCACTAGTCTATGGTAGCCCTAATGCATAGATGAGGATTCCATTGTTTATTATCTTGTGTGTTTTACTACCCATCCCCCTAAATTCTATTTTTAGATTATCACTTGTTTAACTACTCTTACGTGGGTTCCCCTGAGCTCTTCCTCCTTCCGAGGTGCCGGCGCCCACGAAGAGCCACTCTTCCTATGACCCCTAACATAACACAAAACCAGGCAAGGGTTGAACTAACACATATAAAACCAAAACTAGACACACGAGGCATTAACCCTCTCGCAATTACTCATAACCAAATGTCTTACTAAACCGTTCAACCCTTCCAAACATAAAACCAACAACTCCAAAAGCATAACCAAGCCGAGAACAACATTCTAAAACAACAAGCCTCTGGAACAAGGTTTCACTAACAACAATGGTTCCCACATCGATGAGTAAAGTTTACAATCAACAATAACAAGACCACACGATTACATAGTTTAAGGAAAACGATTCACTCAATTGCATAAACACTTCAATTTTGAATCGATATAAAGAACACAACAAGTTTATAATCCTACACCAAAATATAATTAAATTCTCTAAAGCCAAATAAAATAATACATTAATTCCACCCATTTGGAAATTGTTACAAAAAATAAAAATAAATAAGATTCTCATTTTCAAATAAAATAAAATACAACTAACTCAATTTAGTCCATATAAAATACAAAATAGGGCTAATTTCTTGTTTATATTATTTGTTCAACATAACAATAGATAAAATAATGCCCTCATAGTATATAAATCTCAATATATAAACATTATTAAAATATATATATACATTAAGAATAAAAAAATAAAATATATATATTTTTTTATTAACAATTTAATAAATATATTTTAAGAAAAATATATTAATAAATTCTTAAAACATTTATATTTGAAAAATAAAATTTATTAAATATATTTAAAAATATATTAATAATTTTTTTTTTAAAATGATGTTTAGTATGAAAAATAATCTCTTGAACATTATGATAAGCCTTGAGCTTAGTTAGAGTAGAAGCCCAATTATTAGTTTAGATGAATAAAAATAAGATATAGAGGATGAAAACATTTTGGAATTTCCAAAAGAAGGTGAGGGATTGGAAAACTAAGAGGAACAATAATTTTTTTAAATGAAACTACAAAAAATAAATTTGATTTTGAGAGGCAAGAATTTTGAATAGGTTAGTAATGCTTTTAAGAGTAATGAATTAATAGGGTTTAAATTTAAATGTTTCGAAAGGAATTTAGAGATGAATAAGATTGAGGGAGAAGAGGTACATAGATTATTTATGGAATTTATAAGTAGTGAATATATACATGATGATAATATTCAACTAGAGGATAGATTTTGAAGATCTAAAAATTGATTAGAATAAAAGAAAAGAAGGAATTATAATACATGGGGAAGTACCAAGTTAGTGGAAAATAATGTAAATGGAAAATATGGTGACATATATTAATCAAGATGAATTAACTGAATTTGGAAGGCCACCGAAGAATATAAAATTGATACTTTAAGTGGGATAGAAAGAGGATGAAAAAAGTCAATAAGGAGTGCTAAAGACATTCAAATCAGATAGATGAAGGATTAAGAAAATACATTAATATAGAAGATAAAAATCAAGGATGTACAAGAAAGGGTGGATGAAGATAAAAGGGAAGGTTACAATAACACAAAAAATAAATCTAAATTTGAAGAAGACACTTTGAAAATAAGAATGTGAAGAAATGAATCATGAACAATGTAATCGATTGAGGGAGATATGTAATTTTATAGATGGGAGTGGATTTTTTTAGACATACTAATAGATCTAATTGGATAGTTGGAAATTTGGTTTGCAGTTAGAAAATTTAAAGGTGTGTTATCAACTTTGGTCATAATAGTAATAATGATAAGGTTTGTTGTAGCATAATTGAAGGACGATGAAATAGAAAGTGGAAAGAAGTTAATGTATGAACTTGTGGAAGATAATAAAGTATAGCTAAATGTAAATCATATTAAAATAAATGATTATGAGTTAAGATTGATTATAGGAAGTGATTATATAAGGAAATTATAAAAATTCTTATAAAAAGAAACTATAAGGAAATTATAAAAATTCTTCTAAAAAGAAACAAGAGAAGTATGTTACATATGGTTGCATTGAAGAGATTTAATGTTGGAAGTTGTATCCAAAAGAGAGAACATTTAGATATAGTAGGAGTTGTAGACACCTAAATTTGACTAACCTATTCCTTCCAAAACATCATTATTTTCCATTATTAGGTATCATTGATTTGTCTTTTCTGTTTAATTAAATAATTTCATTATTTAATTAAATTAATGTTATTTCCCCTTCATCCTAGAAAATTAAATAATTTTTAATTATTTAATTATTTCAAATTTTGATTTTTCCCTCCATTTCTACTTTAATTAAATGATTTGGATTATTTAATAAACTATCTATTTCATCACTTTTTTCTCTATGTTAATTAAATAATTAACATTATTTAATTAATTTACTAATTATTCCTCTTTCCTTGATTAATTAAATAATTCATTATTATTTAACTAATTCATTTCCCATTATCCACTTCTCAAATTAAATAATTGCTTTAAATTATTTAACTTGTGTAATTATTTCTCAACATTATCCTCTTCTAAAATAAATAAAATTATTTATTTCCACCTTTGCACATGAAATTAATAATTTATTTATTTAATTATTTATTAATTAATCATGTATTTCCACCTCACCAGTCAACTCCCACTCACTTCGAGTTCACTCAATCAATTCAGTCCTTTAATTAATCAATTTTGTTCACTAACCACCAATCACACTAATCTCTTCAATGAATTCTCTTAACTGGCCCATATGAGCAATTAGCTCCAATCAAGCAGTTAGTTAACTCCTCATCAATTACTCTCATCCAATCGGGGCCATTGATCTACTCAACCCTTCATTAGGTCTTGACTATTGATTGGTATTACGTAAAATCTATACATTAAACCTATCATTCATTTATTTCTCTCTCACTCATTGCAAGAAAACTATATGTATATCATTCTAGAGTGCTTTGTGTAAAATCTGAGAGCAACGAACATTATACCTTTTCTCCAAGGTGCAACATAGGAGAACAATGGAGCTAAGATAAGATTGTTGTGTATGCAACTTTTGCTATTATTATTCATTATGTAACTCTCTTAATGGTTTATTGGTGTGATTTAGTGAATTGGATTGTGAAGTGATTTCATTTTCTTTCATAATCTAATCTCTATTTCTAGGTCATATAGGAGTAATGTAACACAAAATGAATAAAAGTCACAAAAGGGAAGGTTGATGGAATTTGTAGGATATTGAGGTAACTCATGAAATATAGATGAAGTAGTAATGTTGTTTTTAGTGAAATAAAATGAGTTAGATACAAGCAATCTATACATTCTATAGAGTTTCCAAGGGATGAATTTACAAGAGAAAACGAGAAGAAGAATTAGGTAGTGTATGATGGGATTAAGTTGAACAAAATAGTTTTCTATATAATCAAAACAATGTGTAGTGAGTAGAGTAGGTGAAGCATGTTTTGAAATGACCATAGATGATTGTGTATTGTCGGTGAAGATAAATAAATAATTGGAGGGTAAAAAACATATAGATGAAGTAGATAATATAAATAGACATATGAATAGTGCAATCGATTGAGGGAGATATGTAATTTTATAGATGAGAAGTGGATTTTTTTAGACATACTAATAGATCTAATTGGATAGTTGGAAATTTGGTTTGTAGTTAGCAAATTTAAAGGTGTGTTATCAACTTTGGCCAAAATAGTGATAATGATAAGGTTTGTTGTAGCATAATTGAAGGACAATGAGATAGAAAGTGGAAATACGTTAATGTATGAACTTGTGGAAGATAATAAAGTAGCACTAAATGTAAATCATATTAAAATAAATGAGTATGAGTTGAGATTGTTTATAGGAAGTGATTATATAAGGAAATTATAAAAATTCTTATAAACAGAAACTATAAGGAAATTATAAAAATTCTTCTAAAAAGAAACAAGAGAAGTATGTTACATATGGTTGCATTGAAGAGATTTAATGTTGGAAGTTGTATCCAAAAGAGATAACATTTAGATATAGTAGGAGTTGTAGACACCTAAATTTGACTAACCTATTCCTTCCAAAACATCATCATTTTCCATTATTAGGTATCATTGATCTATCTTTTCTGTTTAATTAAATAATTTCATTATTTAATTAAATTAATATTATTTCCCCTTCGTCCTAGACAATTAAATAATTAAATAATTATTTAATTATTTCAAATTTTTATTTTTCCCTCTATTTCTACTTTAATTAAATAATTTGGATTATTTAATAAACGATCTATTTCATCACTTTTTTCTCTATGTTAATTAAATAAGTAACATTATTTAATTAATTTACTAATTATTCCCCTTTCCTTGATTAATTAAATAATTCATTTCCCATTATCCACTTCTCAAATTAAATAATTGCTTTAAATTATTTAACTTGTGTAATTATTTCTCAACATTATCCTCTTCTAAAATAAATAAAATTATTTATTTCCACCTCACCAGTCAACTCCCACTCACTTCGAGTTCACTCAATCAATTCAATCCTCTAATCAATCAATTTTGTTCACTAACCACAAATCACACTAATCTCTTCAATGAATTCTCTTAACTGACCCATATGAGCAATTAGCTCCAATCAAGAAGTTAGTTAACTCTTCATCAATTCCACTCATCCAATCCGTGCCATTGATCTACTCAAGCCTTCATCAGGTCTTGACTATTGATTGGTATTACCTGAAATCTATACATTAAACCTATCATTCATTTATTTCTCTCTCTCATTGCAAGAAAACTATATGTATATCATTCCAGAGTGCTTTGTGTAAAATATGAGAGCAACGAGCATTATACCTTTTCTCCAAGGTGCAACATAGGAGAACAATGGAGCTAAGATAAGATTGTTGTGTATGCAAGTTTTGCTATTATTATTCGTTATGCAACTCTCTTAATGGTTTATTGGTGTGATTTAGTGAATTGGATTGTGAAGTGCTTTAATTTTCTTTCATAATCTAATCTCCATTTCTAGGTCATATAGGAGTAATGTAACACAAAATGAATAAAAGTCACAAAAGGGAAGGTTGATGGAATTTGTAGGATATCAAGGTAACTCATGAAATATAGATGAAGTAGTAATGTTGTTTTTAGTGAAATAAAATGAGTTAGATACAAGCCATCTATACATTCTATAGAGTTTCCAAGGGATGCATTTACAAGAGAAAAGGAGAAGAAGAAGAATTAGGTAGTGTATGATGGGATTAAGTTGAACAAAATAGTTTTCTATATAATCAAAACAATGTGTAGTGAGTAGATTAGGTGAAGCATGTTTTGAAATGACCATAGATGATTGTGTATTGTCAGTGAAGATAAATAAATAATTAGAGGGTAAAAAACATATAGATGAAGTAGATAATATAATTATTTACCATAAATACAAAGAATGGTAGTATATAAATAATAAAGATAAGGTGAAGATGAAGTGAAATATGAGGTTAGCATACTTAATACAATAACTTGTGGAAAAAAAATATAGATACAAGATGTAATAGGAGAAAATAATGTATGCAATAATGTAACCATGATGGTATATATGATGATTAAATGAATAAAGAAGAAAACCTATAGAATTGATGATATAAAATGAGATGATGTGGTTAATCTAGTTGTTTAAAATAAATTAATAAAATATTTGGGAAGGTAATGAAGTGAAGATACAAGGTGTTGGAGTAATGATTTATGGTAGGATAGGATGTAAATTAAGACATAAGGAACTATTTAAAACAAGTTATGAAAGCACAAGAGGTAATTGGAAGTTGTGTAGTAGTAAAGAAAGAATGGAAGAAGATGAACTTCTCAAACAAAAATAAAAATAAGTGTGTCAAATGTGATTGGGGGATTTGACCATATATTGGTTGGATACCAGAAGTAAAGAAAAATATATTAAGCGATCTAAAAGGTGAAATTTAGTTTGAGTTAAGAAAAATAAAGGTTGAGAGATACAAAATGAGACTAGATTTATAGAAGAGTGAAATTGAAGATGAAAGAAAACTTGAAGGCAATTATAAGTTAAAGAAATAAAATAGAAGTTGGGTGTGTCCTAGCTCCCCACTTAAGACTAGTGAAGGTGAAAGGAGAATAAAATTCACTTGATCTAAGAAGCCTAATAATGTGTTAAGAGTGCACTAAGGTTGATTTCCAACCAAAAGGGTGATTCTATCACTCAACCCTATTTACAAGTATTATATTTCTCATAAATCACTTACACAAGGTATCTAATGTTGGAATATACCATGGTGTAAGACAAACCATGCATCACCTAATTTTTTGCCTTGTTTATTTGTTTGTAGGTTTTCATTTATATTAAAAAATAACCAAAGATCTTACCATATTTCACCTTAGTTTCACATCTCATGTTTTGACTAGGAGAATATATCCTACAATGTTTTTTTCAACATAATGTTCAAATTTTAGAAGATTATACTAGAGAAATTGCATAATTATTTTTTTGATATCCTTGGACTTGCTAGAATTACACTTAGATTTTTTATTCCTCCAGCCTTGCAATAGATTTTTGAAGTTTATAGTAGTACAAGAATAAATATCAATGTATACTAGATCCAAGAGTGCTTATGATGAGAACCACATCAAGAATTATCAATTTTTCACCATTGCATCTAATTTATCAACACATTTGAAAAATATTTTTTGTATAAGGCATTAAGATTTCCACCACCATATGGTTGATTGATATCATTCCAATGACTAAAAGTTGTTATATAAACACTCTTGAAGATTTTTAGAGAGTAGCGGTGAATGTAGAAATACATTAGACACATATTTTGGAGAAGCTTATATTGTCATATCTTTTGAATTCTATGATTTAACCCATTTTATAATCAAATGGATATGTCTTAGTATGTTGGAAGCTCATTGCAATAGATTGTAATGTTGTTGTGACTACATATGAATTAAGAACATATTGTTGTTGTATTGTTCCATTGAGATTTTTCAAGTGATTTTTTATTGGATGTATGATTGGATAATCCTTCATTGGATCCTCTGGCCATGGTTGCATCAACATCCCTCATATTGTTCAATGGTTTTCTACAACATCGATAGCCACCCCTTCACCTACCAACCTCTATCTAGCCAAACCAAACTTATGTCTCAACTTATATGTAACCACTCATATTTTTGTATTTTCTTCTAATTCCTTTTCAACTACTCATATTTCCATATTATTTATGCATTTGTTTTTGCTCTCTAAGATACACTTAAGGGTGGTGTTGGTGTGAATGGGATATGTTACTTAAAAATGGTTTAACTCTTATGCCCTATTCATGTCTTGTTAGTTAAGTTTACTTAAGGAACTTTTATTTCATTTACTTGTTGCATCTCATGTCATATGGCTGTGACACATTCCCTAATTTTATGTTGTCCCATCTCAACACCTTTCCTATAAAAGAAAGTACTCTCAATTATATTATGTATCATTGATCCATTTTTTGTATCATTGTTACATTTATAATAAAAAAAATTCATTTCTTACTTCTCTCTTTTAGAATTTTATCTTTGGTTTTGTAGGTGATCCTAAGAGCTCAAGTCATTGTATGACTATTATACTTTTTTCATCAATATGTGTTTATCTTGCGATTCTCTTAAGTATTTTGCCATATCTTCCTTGTGATTTTGTACATTTAAATTTTCTATGGCCTTCAAATCCACATTTGGAATAGGTTTTGAAAGATCTTGCAACACTTCTTCTATGTATTCATCTATTCCTTATATAGCTTCTATTGTATAATTAGGTCTAGGTAAGTGCAATAAGTTGGGTCCACAAGGAGGGGAAGTTTTGGCCAAAAAAATGTCAAAAGGAACAGGTACTCGTTCTAAAATTTGAAATTTCAAGCCACTTTTTGCTTGGGTTTTAGGCTCGGGAAAGTTTTGGCAACCCAACCCTTAGTCTTTGACCTACAACTAAAAAACTAAGGAAAATTCAAGAGAAATCTCTAACTTTGACAATATAGCTGATGGACTTTTTTTCAGAATTAATTTATGAAATTAAAACCCATTATAGATCATGATCTCTAGTTTTCAAATATATAATTTTTTAAATATTTGATTATTTTTTCTATTTTATAAATAATTTCCAAGTAAACTGGTCCATAAACTTGAAATATTAGACTTTTTAATTTTTTTTTTAATAACTTTTAACCTGTTAATTTTTTTTGTAAAAAAATTATATGACATCAATCTTCAAAAAATTATCTACACAATGATTTTATTTTCAAAACATGATTAGTTTAGGTCAAATTATGGTGTCCATGCACGTTGATTTTTAAAAACAACAATTAGGGGAAAAAAATCAATACAAAAAAATATTCAAAAAAAAAAAAAATCTTCATCAATCTTTAGGTTATTACATATCTTTCCCCAAAAGGAATTAGAAAAATAATTTTATTTAGGTCAAATTATGGTGTCCGTACACGTGCATGGTATGGTAAAAAAATTGACTTTTAAAAAGTGGTTTTTATACATGCACATTAAAAATTAATTTGTATCCTTTGAGTATTAGAATAAATTACATATTCGGAAACTAGATTCAAAATACTAAATTTTATTACTGACTTTTTTCAAGATTCAATGTGTAAATGCTTCAAATTTTTAGTCCAATTGTGACAAATTAGATCAAAAATAGGAAAAACACTTCCACTTTTTGAGCATTTTGTGGACCCAACTTCTTGCATCAGCCCATCTACCTTTATTTCTTTCATATTGATCATATCTAACTTTGTGGTTGACCACTTATTTTACTATGACATGTATTTTCCTAGTATTTTACATGTACATTAAAATGGAGGAAAAATACAATGGTAAAAATTGCATAACCATGGGCTTTTCCCTTATTGTTTGGGTCCACTTTGATTAGAGTGTCATAAATTTAAGAATCACCTTACAAGTGGCATAATTGTGCATGAAATTGGCTCATGAAATCTCATGTCCTAATCCCCTTTTAATATTTATACACATATTTTTATTCTTTATCCATAGATCAATTATTTGTCGGCATGGATTAGATTAAAGAGGTGTGGACTTAATCTAGGTTAGTTCTCTAGCCATATATTTAAACTTCAAACTTTAAAATTCAAATTTCATGAAATAGGCCCATGTTTCCCTCCTTCACTAGTCATTGTGAGACAACCTAGTGTATGTTATGTTGATTTGTGTGCTTGGTTATTATATTTAGGGATATTGATTCACTCATTTGAGATCATGTCAGAATTTGAGAAGAATATGTACATCAGGAAGTGTAAAAGTATATCTATTCTTTTTTTTGAGCAAAAGGCAAAAGCCTATAGATTATATTAATATTTATAAATAATTACAACATATGGTATAGAGTAGCTGGATGTAACCAACAAAAATCATTACAATTGCTATCTATCTTCCCTCTCCTGTATGCCACTGCAAATTTACTGTTCTTCAAATTTATCGTGACTATATACAAACCATCACATAGTAGTTACCATATTGGGCCATTGGTGAGACAACCACAAAAAACTCACCGATATGTTTGAGTCGCTCCAACGAGTGTAATACCCACCAAACCAAGCAGTCATCGGAGAATCGACGAGACAAGAGACTGTGTCTCACCATCACTTATCATCCCACCGAAATAGACTCCTTAAAGTATACCTTCGACCAATTCTATCACCACATCGGGGAGACACCATATCGCTTCCCACTGATACATACAAGTCTTGTCGATGTCCACTTTACTGCTGAAAAGGTTCACCATGTATCGGCATATCGGCGAGACAAAAAATTGACTCCCACCGATATGAGGATGTCTATAATGCCCCGCCATGCAACCCTAGGGGAAGTTGCAATATACTACACAAACGAACTAAATCTTTTTTTTTTTTTGAAGGACAATTAGAACAATTAACAAGCAAGTTCACTAACCAAAGACAACCAATCCCCTAAGGTTACGAGACTGAGTTACTTAAACCCAAACAAGAAACATGAATTAACCATAACATTTAATTACTTAACAATTAAGAACGCATACATACCAAATAAGATTAATTACTTCAAGAATCATAAATACCACATGATTCCAATAATATAATTTACAACAAGATTACAATGCTCATTCCCCGAATGAGATAAATCCAATAAGCATGATTACATATTACAAATTCCACCTCGATAACAAATGAGGGGTAATAAAATACAAGATCAAATGAAATGAATAAAGCCAGAAAATATACTGGAACCCACGAGCTCTCCAACTGGAAATCTCGTCTACGCGAACAAGAAGACAACCCAACGGAATAAGGTGCACGTTCCACCCAACCATGTGATACCTGAAGGCTCACCCCTCGTGCTAGGAGATAGTAACAAGGAATCCATCACAAGACCATCTACCTCTAGACACAGGCTAATACACAACTGAACTGAAAAAAATACAAATACCAAAACACCTAACTCAAAGGTTACAATGCTTCCAGAGAACAAAGATCGTGTACATCATTTGTACACCACACAATAACTGACTAACTGCTGGCGTAGGAAGAGTGTCATACATAAATTGCCATGAGTTACCCTAGCTCAACCTTCCTAGGCTACTAGACCCCCATCTTGGGTTACCCTAGTTTGCCTCTACCGACCGCCAGACCCTCATGCAAAACTATGCGTCTCATCTCATCTCGAGCCTTATCAAACACATGCTTCATGAGAGAGGCATTCATTATCTTTATTAGTGTGAAAGATCCCCATTAATTCTTTTAGATTATCACTTGATTAAACCCTAGGTGAGTTACCTTGGCGCCCCTTTGTGTGTTGGACCCCCACAAAGAGCCACTCTCCTATCAACAACACACATGGTACAAAACCACAATCTAATGGGTAAACTAGATAAGATGACCTCTCCAATCCAAGGAGGCAACAAGGGAAGCTCACTCCACACATTGGAGGAAACAAAAGTACATAACCCTCTCCAAACACTGGAGGCTACAAAGGTCAAAACCCTCTCCAACCACTGGAGGAAACCAAAATAAAAAACCCACTCCTTCCAAAGGAGGCACAAACCATCCCCGTTCATGAAAACCAGGTGAGACAACATGATACAACTCTACGCATTTCCCAAGGAAAAATAGAGGTTGACAACATAACATGACAACCCCAAAATAAAACCCCATCTGGAAGACTTACGTAAACAATTGACTCAATTGCCCCACATAGAGAATGAACGAAAACATCACTTAAAAGGAATTTCAGGCAACTCGATTAATTGATATTAGGGTTTCCTAAACCCAAGCCAAACAATGACGTAGTGCAGAAATCAACTAATTAATTAACCTTATTTGCACATACTCAAACTAAATCAATTCACATTGGCCATAATAAGGAATTTAAAGTCTAATTTCATTTAGTTCCTTTTTCCCCCAATTATACATAACATTCAAAATAAATTTATAAATAAAGACTTTTGGCTATAAAAAAAAATAACTTTTAAAATTAATCATTTGATTATAAAAATCAACATTTTAAATATATATAAACTAAAAAAAAAAAACATCTAATTAAAATAGAATTTAAAATATATAATATACACATTATATATAATATATAATATATAAAATATATATTATATATTATATATAAATTATATATATATTTTAAATATTAATTAAAATTTATAATTAAAAAAAAACTTAATAATAAAAAATACACGGACCCACCCCTTAGGGCACGCAGGTCCCTCCCCACTTGGGCGACGACCTGTGTGTAATACACACAGTCCGCCTCCCACATAGGGGCGCAACCTGTGTGTAATATACACAGTCTGCCTCCCACACAGGGGCACGGCCTGTGTGTAATACACACAGTCCGCCTCCCACAAAGGGGCGTGGCATGTGTGTAATACACACAGTCCACCTCCTCTGAGGTGGGAGGCAGTAGGGTTACCCCCCTCTACCTCCCCAGACACAAAGCCAAAAAAAAAATATATATTATTTATTTTCAAAAGGAAAACACCCAGAAAAAAATAGAGCACACAAAATCCTCTGTACTGGTAATTTCCAGAACATGATTTTTGTGCTAAAATTTTAATAGGAACAAGGTTTTCCAGAAAATAGAATAGACCCAATGATGAATGGAAGAAATATATGTATATCCATAGATAAATATTGAATATAAACCTAAGATCTCCATTTTACAGCCAAATGGACAAATTTTCAACAAGAATTTTTCAAAAAACACTAAATTCAAACAAGGTTTTCTGATTTTACTTGTCTCATTTTCAAATTTTCTATTGATGAATCTTTCCTTTTTTTGTCTTCTATATTTCCACAGAGATTTTGCAAGTTCTCAAACAAGGTTTGACATGGGTTTTCCATTGAATTTAAACATCATCTTAAGGATTTTCAAACAACAAAACAAGGATTTGAATTCTTTCCAAAATGAAACAAAACCAAAAAAAAAAGAAAGGAAGAACTTGATTTTTCCTCCAAAGCTTGAAGAACTCCAAAATGGTGCTTTCAATCCCTCTTTTGAATTCAGCCCAAGCAAGAATTTCAATCCCTTCACCAATCCAAGCCAAGCCACAACCATAACTCCTTCCCCAAATTGCCCAATGAAAATATGAAATTCTATTTACTAAAATAGAGTCTTTTCCCCAAATTGGTCAAACCCTTAAAATATCCCCACCCACTAAATTTATTGCAAAAATTTGGAGGATATTTCCCATTTTTTAAATTTAAAACAAATTTTACTTTCTAATTCAAATCTCATGCATTTTTCAAAATTCTTTAAAACAAAAGAATGCAAATTTTGCAAAGAATTTACTTTATCAATAATTTTCAAAAGTGAAATTAAAAACACATTTTCATTTATTTGTTTTAATTTAACTCTAACTATCCAACATGATTTATACTTTTATTTTAATTAAATATTTAAATACAATAATGCCAAAACAACTATCTCATTTAATATATCACCATTAATCTAATTACTCAATAAACTCAATCTAATTTTATTAATTAAATAAAATCAATCAATAAAATAAATAGCGTTTCAACATTGCAACTAAATACATTTAAACATCAATTTAACTACGCAAGCCATTTAATAATCTCTATAATATAAAATTAAATAAATACTCAAGGTGAAATGGACCAAAATAAAACAACTAACCCAACAACAACCCGACGACACACTATGACTAGGGTGACAACTTGGCACGGAAAACCTAGCTACTATCTCCCAATCGATTTCCGTTGGTCAATGGACACACTCAAACCTATGAACCAGGTGGAGTCGATGTCATGTACCTAACAACCTGCGAACAAAGAGTACATCGAACATGCATATATATATATATAATATGATCAAACACACCGTGAAGAGGAAATCTCAGAATCGTAGGGCACTCGAAAGCGAGTGATACAATCCCGTCCCCTTCACCAATACACAATTACTAACTGACGATTCTAACATCAATGATATGATCAACATCATAAAACATTGTTAAATCAAATATCTTCTAAGTTAATCCAAGACATTCCATAAAGATAACATCAGAATAAAATAACATGACATCAAAATATAACATTCACATCGTTTAACAATTGCGATAAAAAATAACCAAGTTCCAAAGTCACAGCATAAACAGAAAACAACGTAACAAGGAAGAACATTGCCGATCCAAAGATCCAAAATGGAGGGGTGTTACAATGTCATACCGATGAAGATCACACCGGTCAATGTGGTGCCCACTGCCAAGTCAACACCAACTACCGCTCCCCACCTGTCAGCCCGGATCCCACTATAGTCAAAAGTATATCTATTCTACATTTGTTTTCTTGTCATAAATTTTCACATGCCATTACAAAATTTCTTGTTACCTTCAAATCTTTCACTCATAGTTATAAAGCCATTCAATTGGGGCTTTGAATAAAGAAAACTTGATTGTCATATAATCCATTATATTCCTTGAAGGTGTTAGTAAAAACTATATACTCTTGTGTAAACTTATATACTAGAAATCAAGGCAACATGTTCCTTCTTACAAAATTATCCATGATGACTTGCAAATTAAAATCCATGCACCTTATTTAAACTTGTACTCATGAAGTTCATTTCTACACTTATAATGTGCAGTCAGATTCATAGATCAATGATAGAATGCAAAATTTCAAAAATCTTATAAAATAATTTTCTAAACGCTTGAACACAAATATCTACGTCAAAATCAAAACTAAATATCCACATTCAATTTTTCCATATGTATTTTAACATTTATTTTAAAAAACTCATTTATATGAATCAAATATTTAAATGTATGATATGATTCAAGAGTTATCCATCACGAGTTCTTGCAAATGACAACTAAACAAAATTGTGTGAAAGGAAAACGATTACGGAGGTTGATTTATGAAAGGTCTGCGAAAGGAATAATGATAATGCAGAAAAATCTGTGAAAGGTACGTCACGCATCAAAGAAAAACATGACAACAGGTATTGTCTATCTTAGATTTTCAGGTTTCATTGTGAAGAGATGACTCCTTTCTGGAATTAGTCTTGGATGGAATGATTTGAAACAAAACAATTTGGTAAAACATTGTCACTTGTCAAATCTTCATAAAGTTGTCGCTGCAAAGCTATGGTGACTGTTTTTATGGTATTGTTTGATTTTTTTTTTTTTGAGGTTGTGATAGATTTTTTTTAAGTTGTAGTGGTTTAGTTGAGAGACAACTACTATTAAATAAGTTAGATAGTCAACCTTTTATCTTATAGTAAGTCTAATTATGATTTTCAACAAGGCCCCTTCTTCAACAAACGTTTATAGAAGAGGCGAGTACATTGCAAGTCACATCAATCTCAAATAATTTATAGATTAGATCATGTGGCCCAACCAAGTCTAAAAATAAGCTCTTCAATGTGATTTTATTCTCAAATGTAGAAACTTTTAAATATCTTGATAGTCTATTTGACTACTCCCATCTCTTTTGTAATTCAATTTGTTCACTATCAAAGAAAAAAATCTATATGTCTAAACCATATCTCCAATTTTAATCTTTTGTAACAACACATTAATTGGTCAATTGGGTCAAATTCAGCATCACTCTAATTTGAATCCAAATAAGCTTCTTATTCCCTATCAATTATTTTCATTTTTAGTCTCAATTATTTAAATCTCAATCTTGCATTTCAATCTCATCTCCATGTTTTCTTGGTTTAACTTGTTTAGAATTGGACATTAATCCATTAGTGTATACAAAAGCATTATTTTTTCCTCAAATAAATTGGTGAATCCATAACTTCAATGTCTACCCTTTTAGGGTATAAATTTAATGATATATATTTTTAGTTTCTTACTATATCTTGCATTTCTAACAACTAGTTTTGTATGCCTACAAAATCATAAGACCCTTAGATCCCCTTTGATGAAGTGTTAGGTCAAATCCTTATGTTGCTACCATGACTACCTCTCTTCCTTCTACCTCTCATGTAAATAATTGTTCCAGACAAATGAGGAAAACTAATAGTATAAAATAAAGATTGGCAAAAGGCATTCTGTTTTCTATGGCACAAAGGGATAGATGCAAAAAAAACGTGTTTTATAGGGCTTGTTTTACTGCAAAAGGTTCCTTTCAAACTGAACAAATATTGATATTGATATTTGTGAAATCTACAGGGTACTTGAAACTATTAATCATATTTTATTTGATTTTTTTTTTATGCTAATGAAATCTAGAATTTATTCTAAAATGGTCATGATATTTGGGGGTTAAATGGGAAAGTCAATTGGAAAGATATTCTTACAGGATTTGATAAAATTGTAAGTAAAGAATTGCAATTGATTTGGTTTCTACTTACGACTGAAATCATGTGGTTTATATGGAAGGCAAGAAATAAGGACAAATACAGTGGAGTTTGGAGGATACTTACTGAGTCAAATAAAAGACTCACATTCTTCAATGTTGCATTGCGGGTTGTTGCCACCATGGAGATTGCAGAGTGCAAGTTCCTAAAGTTGCTCAAAGATAGAGTGGTACTCATTCACCAAAAGGAAATCATGTATGGACATTCTTGGCAACAAGGGAAACCCAATCTAGCAGTGTTTATGCAAGCACTGGAGGCATTTAAGGAAGAGTTCAAAGAGTAGATTAAAAAAGGAGGAAATGTCAAAGAAGACAGAGGGCCTCAATTTTTCACCAATTCCAACTATGAGATTAAAGAAGTCCTTTCCAATGAGGAACTAGAAGCCATCAACACCCTGGTTAACTGGGGTCCATGAATGATTGTAGTGAAAGTAGGAACTTGGGAAATGAAAGATAATGTTGTTTGCAATCCATCCTTTTTGTAATATGTCTATTTTGTTGTCCACAGTTGCAATCTATATGTGTATATTTTGTCTCATGCATATATGCATGGTTTTGTACTATAACAATGTAGTTTAATCTAATATCCTACTGATACAATATGGCTGATCATATATGAACATCTATGACACTATATGGTTGATCATATGTTGTGGAATACTGTAACCATGTTGTACTATGCTTAATCTATTATTAATACAAAAAATCCAATAGTATAAACATGAGGTGTTTATTGAGAATGTTGAAAATCTTGAAAAAGAAATATAAGTTTGTGGATAAATTTAAATCTTTGTGCAATAAACTAGGTTTCCTATTGAAGATACATAGTCTCATCATATGGTGAACCATGTTTCCATTTCCTTTTCCCAATCCCTTGACTATATCCATCATAAACCTACCCATAATTTACATATAATATCTACATCCCTCTCTGAAACTATAGCTAATTTCTATCTTTCACCTTCACATAGTTTACTTATGATCTTTCAACTAAGTCTTTCCCAACTATCCTATATACCCACCTTCTCCATATTGTTCTTATTGTGTATACTTATTCCCTTCAAATTGGATGAAAGAGAATCCTAGGGTGTAAGTGTAGTCTGACATCATCCAAAAATAATTTTTTACTTGTTTATTTATTTACAAATTTCCATTCATATTAAAAAATCACTAAAGATCTTGATACATTTCACCTTAGTTAGAAATATCACCTTGTGGTGAAATAATATGTTCTATATTGATCCTTTAATGTCATGTTCACATTCTAGAACATTGTGTTTGAAAGTACATAATTTAGTTTATAATATATTATTGGACTTGATAGGTTTAGATTTAGTTTTACTCTTCCTATCTTACAATATAGTTTTGGAGTTTTTGGAAGTAAAATAACACTTATCAAGGTACAATATACCCAATAATTCTTATGTTGAGAACATGTTAAGGATTATCAATCCTTCATGATCACATCAAATTTATCAGCTATGTACTTGGTTAATCACATGTGTATAAGGCATTGATATTTGTGTCACCTTGTGGTTGACTGGGATCATTATACAACTATAAGTTGATATATACATTTTTTTAAAGATCATTAGAGATCATTGAAAATTGTAGGAAAATATTAGATGCGTAGTTTAGGAGGAGCAAGTGTATTGCCATATCTTTTGAATTCTATGGTTTCTATATTTTGTAATCAAACAATTAAGGCCTAGCATATTGAAGGTCCATTCGTAGTATATTGCAATGTTGTTGTGATTGCATATGACTAGAGAAAATATTATCATTGAACTATTTCATTAAAATTTATTACATGTTTGTTTATTGGATACATAGCTAGATAATCCTTCATTAATTCCTTTAGTCACGACTACATAAAATAGTACATTAGAGTGAAACTTTCTACTTTTTGACATATCATTGAATTAACTTGGAAGGTAGCTTGTAGATAGATCATTGAATTTGAGGTAGTCACAATGATTTTTTAATTAGATCATTGAACTTGAGGAAACCAACACCATATTTGTGATGGATAAAGTTAAAACCCTAGATAAAATAGACTATAAAGTATGAGGCAATTTGTAGAAGGCAACAAGTGAGAGTAATGGGAAAAGATATGAATTTTAAAATAGAGTGCCAATAGTGAGACAATGTGAAAGTGGATATATGGGTATGTGCAAGGAAATGGGGGACCAAAATGGTGTCTTAAGGGACCACTTTTTTTGAAATAAAGACTAATCTTGGATGCAAAATTGAAGATATTTATGCTTAAAATTTAAAAACACAATGAGAACAAGAGTTTTACTTCTCTGAATCTACTTTATAAACTACTATTTTTTAAAAATAATGGTGGAGATTAAGGGGTTCAAATAGGGGGGCCACACAAAGTGCTCCTATTTTTATTAAAAAAAAAATGTCTACTATGGGCCCCCTAAAATGTTAACTTTCTTTTAGTATTTCAAAAATATTCCATGAAAATATAGCTAACATCATGTAGTTTATGCTCAATTTCTCTACTAATATTTTAATAAATATATGAATTTTTACTAATTTTCAAAGTGGAGACTACTGAAAAATAAAAAATTGAGCATGATACCCCTAATTTTTTTGGAAACTAATTGAAAATCATTTTTTTAATGTACAAAGAATAGAGTCTAATTTGTAAAAATGTAATTTATTTTCCATTTCAATGGATGGGTAAAAAATGACATACTTTGACAAAAATGGAGACACTAGAAGAAAAAATTAAAGACCAAAAACTTAAATTTTTTGAAATGTAAAAAAAATTACATGGTTAGTGTAGCATAAAAAATTGTCACCCTTGACAATTTTGCACCAGGTTTAGCTCCCCCTATGTGCTTGGACCTAATTATGCATTCAATTTGATTGTTTTATAAATATCTTCAAAAAATTAAAAGATGGGATTGAAAATAAACATTTAATATTTGATATTGATGTTTAAGGCCCCGAAAAGAGTCGATCTAGACTAGGGCCAGCGCCAATGCCTTGTCCATACCATTTTGGCTAAAATTTAAATATGTCGGTGTCAACATTTTAATATTTGAAAATACAAAATTATTTGTCAACTATCAGTATTTGTTTTTTTGGGAAATTAGAGGATTTGCATATAAATACAGATCATTTTCACCATTTTAATCCTAGCAACTTTGAAGAGAAAATCTTAAGGCAATTAATTAAGGAATCGAGTAGTCAAGAGTAGAATTAGAAAAATTACAACAAAATTTATTTTAGTCAAGCATCATGTTAGCCATGCATCATGTTTTCATATCAGTTTGTTTATGTTTCATGTTTATTTATTTTGTGAGTACTAACACTTATAGGACTTCAAATCAAGCATCAATTTCTCCTTGTAGGTGATGAGTACATGACTTTAGTCCATCAAGGAAAGTAAATATGGGTGGTGAGTTGTAGCAATTATTAATTTATCACTTGTTTATCATTTAGCCTCTACCTGATTGAGGGTAAGCTCTCTTTTTACATCACCATAGCTATTGTGGAGGTAGAAATACCAAAACGGGGTTTGACTTAGACAAGACCTTATATGGAACAACTCCCCCCCTCTTTTATGTGTGTAGGTTACAAATATGCAGTGAATTAGAGGAAGATTAAAGACCTAATTGTTCATTCATGCATTCAATCCCTAAAGTCATCAAGTCAAGAAAATTGGATTTTATTAGCAACAAATGAAGTTATGAAAGTGATTTTAGAAGAGAACACAAAGAATAGGAGCAACACAAGAGTGAAATCAGATCTTGATTAGCTCCTACCTAGTCTAGGGAACCCAACGCCCTTGTGTAGCTGTTTAGGCCAAAATTTATATGCAAAGTTTGTTTGTGTCTTTCCTCTTCTATTCTGAACTCTATTTCTATTTGTCTATTTTATGTTTTCTATAAATCTCAATAGTTTGTTGCATTTTCATAAATAACCTATGAGCATCATTACATTACAAAACTTAGCCAGTTAATAATAAATTAATCACATCATATCAACAGACCCAACAAAGGATTCAAACCCTGATCCACCATTATCAATCCTCCATTGATGTTTGTAGAAAAGTGCATGAATTAGTATTCCAACAGATCTCAAAACTTTCGAAACAAAAGAAACTTCAAACTCTACAACATAAGAAAGAACATGAAAGATAGAAATAATGCACAAAACAACACAACACTAGATGTACGTGGAAAACTCCAAAGGGTAAAAACCATGATGAGAAATGATACTAGGAGCTACCGTCCTAATCCACCCTCACAAATGAATAATAGTTACAAATTTGTTTTAGGGCTACAACCCAAGGAACCTACTACTCCATGAAAAGAGGTTTTAGGGTCACTCCTAAGGAAGCTACAACTCCCTGCAAACTTTGTTTTAGGGCTACAACCCAAGGAAGCTACAACTCATTGATTTGAGAACAAACTCAAGAAATATTATAGAATGATAGTCCTTCTACTATCTAAATATAATAGTTAGGCCCAATCCTTTTGATGATTGTAATTTTTCCTTTTTCCTTCTCTTTTGATGATTGCAATCTTGCTTAGACAACTCTTTTGCAATTTTTTCAAAATTCTTTTCTACTACTTACTAGCTCACAGCTTTTAGCATTCAAGAAGTTTCACCTTTGGTTCATTTCCTCTAGAAAAAAATTAGGCACACTCTTCACTTCCCTTATGTCACAAAAATATGATCAATTTGAATCTGAATAACATCTACAACTTCTGCTCTTTCTCTTTTAGTTGCTTATACAATTATCATAATGTATTGCACATCCTCAACAACCCACACAACATAGATCAACTAGGTTTACAATATATACATGATATTACATTGATTACATTGCATATGTTAGCCTAAAACAAAGAATATTACAATTAAAAGTCGACCAAAGATCAAACAACATGAAACATGTAGAGGGCGAGACCCAAAAGAACTACATGCAACACTTGGAAGAGGAACACACCTTGAAAATTCCAACACATGCTTGCCCTAATCCTAAAAACTCTTCATAGCTTCAGTCTTCAATGAACAACATCCGTACACTTCACAAATTCAAACTAGGTTAGCCTTAAGCAAGAAAATGTGAAACTTGTAGCATGTTAGCCATTACAACATTGACAGTACACATAAATGATAGAAAATTACTTGTGCTTCTTCTAGATAAACCAACATGACCCATACAATTTATTTAAGCACTTCTTAGACTCCATGCAATCTTGAACTTGTGGTGCATACCTTCAACATACCCTAGTTGGCCAAGCAAAAGCATAACCTAGCAACACCTTCATTTTGAACCATAGATTGCTTCAAAGAAACTAGAAAACACCTTTTAGAGTAGCAACAAACATCACATGATGTTAAAGAACACTCACATACAACCATTTTACAACTTCATGTAGCAACAAGTTGACACAAGCCAACAAACATAGAGACCAGTCATCAGACAACATAGTCCTGAACTCTATCACCTTCAACTTTCTCTATGAAAGGACTAATGATATGAAACTTTGGATATAACACCATTACAACACCAATAATTTAAATTCTAAATCACACAACCATATCTACAAATGTGGAGGAATGTAGAGCCAAACTTTTCACGTTTGTGAGAATCTTCACAGAACCAACACAATCTTCAAACTGTCACTCACAAACACTTCTTTTTGAAACCCAAATGAACTAAAAAATTGGATCATACATGCCTTGACACATTACAAAGCTATCTTCCAAACCACAAGAGAAAAACATTACCAGTGGAGAAATGTGGAGCATTTCTCAAAGGCTGGCAACCAAAAAACTAGACTGTAACACTCTTTTGACATCAACAACTGTCTTTTAACAATGACAAACAAACTGTAACAATCTTAGACATGCTTTTGACATCAATGCCAACCAAGATTATCAAGCTGTAATAGTCTCCCCCTTTTTCATTGATGGAAAAACCATCCTCACACCTCTTTGGTGCATAACCTCTCTCCCCTTTGACATCAAATACAATGGGAGAAAATAACTTTCTCTCCCTCTTTCAAGCACAATTTCTCCTCTTCAAACTCTTCCCCTTTGATGTACATTCTCTCGAAAAAAAATTATAGGCTCCTCCTATTAGCAACAACCACTACCTGCTCCCCCTGAGAGGTAGTCACCATCAGTCCAGGAATATGGATATGGCTTGAATTACTCCCCCTAGATAGATGCACCAATTATGCATCTAGTAAGGAGGGGCAATTACCCCTAATTTCTACCTGAGATACTCAAATGTATCCTTTGTAAGTGCCTTTGTGAAAATGTCTGCAATTTGATCCTTTGTAGGTACATATTCCAACTTAACTTCTTTATCTACAACCTTCTCTCTCAAAAAGTGATACCTGATTGATATGTGCTTGGTTCTAGAATGCATTATTGAATTCTTTGAAATATTGATAGCACTTTTATTATAAAATAGAATAGGAATAGGCTCATTATACTTTATCTTGATATCCTTCAATGTTTTCTTCATCCACAATACTTGAGTACAACAAGATGTTGTTGTAATATACTCTACTTCTGCAATTGATAAAGATACTAAATCTTGCTTCTTACTATGCCATGAAACCAACTTGCTTCCTAAAAGGAAAGTACCGCCACTAGTACTCCTATCATCAACACAACCAACCCAATCAACATTAGTGTAAGCACTCATCAAATTTATTTCCTTTTGGATACCATAGTCCATAATCTAGAGTGCTCTTCAAGTATTTGAATATTCTCTTGATTGCTTTCACATGAGTTTCTTTAGGATTAGCTTGAAATCTTGCAACCAAACATACCACATGCATGATTTTAGGTCTTGAAGCAGTTAAACACAACAAGCTTCCAATCATAAATCTATATAGAGTCTGATTAGTTAGGGGAGACTCATCATCTTTTCTCAAATGAAAACTAGTAACCATGGGAGTACTCATAGGTTTACAATCCTCCATACCAAAATTCTTCAACATCTCCTTGACATGTACTTTGCTTGAGAGATAAAGATGACATCATCTAGCTCAACAATTTGAAGATCGAGAAAGGAAAACTCACCTATCATAGACATTTCAAGTTCCTTCTGCATTTCTTCAACAAAATTCTTGCACGTTTCATCATTTCCACCAAAGAATATGTCATCAACATATACAATAACTATCAAAATTATTTCATATTCAATCTTCCAAATCTGCATTCAGGAAAGTTGATTTGACATCCATCTGATATACCTTGAAGTCTTTATGGGTAGAAAAAGAAAGAAACATTTTGATTGCTTCCATTCTTACTACTAGAGAAAAATTATCCTCAAAATAAATTCCTTCTACCTATGAATAGCCTTTACAGATCAATCTTACTTTGTTTCTTACAACCTCTCTATCTTCATTCAATTTATTCTTGAATTCCCACTTTGTTCCTATCACATTTTTGTTCGAAGGCCTTGGAACTAGTTCCCAAGTCTAATTCTTCTTAATCTGATTCAATTATTTTTCCATTTCTTGTATCCATCCTTCATCCTTGCTAACATCAACAAAAGTCTTTTGTTGTACCTTTGATAGCAAACAAAAGTTTACTTGTTCATTTTTCTTTCCAAGTCTTCTCCTGGTCAGCACTCCATTCTTGTCACCAATGATCTGATCTTCTAAATGATTCCTTTGAACATATTTTGTAGGGGTCTTACTATGCTTTATTTTTGTTTCTTCTTTCTCTTCAACTTCTTCTTCTTCTTCTGAGCAGGGAGGTGCATTAGATCCATAGTCCTCAATTTCATTCATATTCTGATGTAGATCTTCATCAACCTTAACATTGGCCACTTTGACATGCATTTCCCTAGTAGTTTACATGCATATAAAAGTGGAGGTAAATTACAATGGTGAAAATTGCATATCCATGTCCTTTTCCCTTATGTTTTGAGTCCAATTTGATTAGAGTGTCATAAATGTATGAATCAACTTACAAGTGACATAAGTGTGTGTGAAATTGACTCTTGGCATCTCATATCCTAATCCCCTTTTACTGTTTATACCCATATTTATATTCTTGATCCCTAGATTCATTATTTTCCAACATGGATTAGATTAATGAGGTGTGGAATCGGTCCAAGCTAGTTCTATATTAGCCATATATTTAAACCTCAAACTTCTACATCCAAATTTCATAAAATAGGCCCATGTTTCCCTATACCACTAGTCATTGTGAGTTAAATGAGTAAATGCTTTGTTGATTTGTGTGTTTGGCTATTGTATTTAGGGACACTCATTCACTCATTTGAAATTATGTCAGATTTGAAGAACATGTAGATCAACAAGTGTAAAAGTAGAATCTATTCTACATTTGTTTGCTTGTGACAATTTCCACAGGCCATTACACACTTGTGTGTTACCTTTAAATATTTTACTCAAAGCTATAGAGCCATTCAATTGGGGTATGACCAAAGAGAACTTGGTCCTTATATAATCCAATATATTCCCAAAAGGTATTTGTCAAAACTATATACCCTTGCGTAAAATTAGATACTAGAAATCAAACCAACATTTTCCTATTTACAAAATTATCTATGATGACTTTCAAATTAAAATCCATGCACCTTATTTAGACTTGTACTCGTGAAGTTCACTTCCACACTTCTAAAAATGAACCCTTATAATGTGCACTCAGATTCAAAGATCAATGATAGATTGTAAAATTTCTAAATCTTATCAAACCACTATCGAATATTTAATCAAAAATATCTTTCAAAATCAAAACTAAATATCCACATTTACTTTTTCCATATTTATATTAACATATATTTAAATTATCAATCCAAACTCATTTCATATGACTTAAATATTTAAATGTATAAAATATGGTTCTCAGAGTTATCTATTAGGGGTTCTTGAAAATGACAACTACAAAATAATTGTGTGAAAGGAAAATGATTACAGAGCTTCATCTGCCAAAGGAATAATGATAACGGAGAAAAATCTGTGAAAGGGAAAGAAAAAATGACAACAGATATTTATGTGTGAAAGGACAGATATTATCTATCTTAAGATTTACCGCTGCCCTTTTCAGGTTTCATTTTCTCCAATTCTGTAGTTTATTTTTTATTGCTTAAAATTTATTACAAAACATTTTTTTCTTTTTCTACTACGTATTCAACGTCTTTTTACCGGTGGTTTATTTTGGTGCAGAATCTTATCTGTCTTCATCTTCCAATAACTACGACGTTTCTTCGAGATTGGATGAAAAATTTAACTCCTTTCTGGAATTAGTCTTGGAAACAAAACTATTTGCTAAAACATTGTCACTTTTCAAATCTTCATAAAGTTGTCGCTCGTAAGGTATGGTGACTATTTTACGGTATTTTTTTTTTATTTTTTTTATTTTTTTGGGTAAATTTGACATAATAGATTTTTTAGATGTAGTGTTTGGATTGATAAAGACTATTATCAATTATGTGGATGGTTTTTCTTTTGTCTAATTATGATTTTCAACAACCCTTTGTTCAATGAGTGTGTACAGAAGGGGTGAGTACATTGCAAGTCACATGAATCTCAAATGATGTATAGGCTAGGTCATGTGGTTCAATTAAGTCTAAAACTAAACTCTTTTATGTGATTTTATTGTCAATCTAGTAGAAAATTTTAAATATCTTGATAGTCTACTTGACTACCCCATCTCTTTTGTAATTCACTTTGTTCAATACAAAAGAAAAAATATCTCTATGTCTAAACCATATCTCACATTGTAGTCTTTTGTTACAATACATCAATAGGTTGATTCGGTCAAATTCAATATCACTTTAAGTTAAATCCAAATTAGCTCCTTATTCCCTCTCAATTATTTTCATTTTCAGTCTCAATTATTTAAATCTCAATCTTGTATTTAAATATCATATCCTTGTTTTCTAGGTTTAATTTGTTTAGAATTGGACATTAATCTATTAGTGAAGTAAAGTATTATTGTTTCCTCAACTAAATTGGTGAATTTATAACTTCCATGTCTACCCTTCCAAGGTAGAAACTTTATGATATTTTATTTATTTCAATTTGGTATAGTATGCATTTGTCTTATGTTTATCAAGACATTCGTTTTGTATGCATAAGAAATCACAAGACCCTTAGGCCCCCCTTGATGAAGTGTTAGGTCAAACCCTCATGTTGCTACCATGAATACCTCTCTTCCTTCTACCTCTTATGTGCATAACATGTTGAATTCAAATGAGGAAAGCTTATAGTATAGCCATGATGCATTTATTAAGAATGTTGAAAATCAAAAGAAATATGAGTTGGTCATAAATTGAAATCTTTGTGCAATCAACTAGGTTTCCTATTGAAGATGCATAGTCTCATCATATGGTGGACCATGTTTCCCTTGTGCTTCCTCAATCCCTTGACTATATCCATCATAAACCTACCCATAGTTTTCATATAATCTCTACATTTCTCTCCCAAATCATAGATAATTTCTATAATGCTCCTCATATTTTACCTATGATCTTCCAACCAAATCTTCCCTAAACATCTTCTATACCTACCTCCTCCATCTTGTTCTTATTCCCTATATGTCTTCCCTTGAAATTGGATACAATAGCATCCTAATGTGTAAGAGTAATCTTGCACTGCCCAAAAATATTTTATTTCACTTGTTTAATTGTTTATAGGTTTTCATTCATATTGAGCAGTCACTAAAGATCCTACTACATTTCACCTTAGTTACAAATCTCATCTTGTGACTAAGAGAATATGTTCTATATTTATCCATCAATATCATGCTCACATTCTAGAATATTGTGTTTGAAAGTACAAAATTTAGTTTCTAATCTATTCTTGGACTTGCTAGGCTTACATTTAGTTTTACTTTTAATAGCTTACAATAGAGTTTTAGAAATTGTGGTTGTAAAAGAACACATATCAAGTTACAATGGACCCAATAATGCTTATGGTGAGAACCACATTAATAATTATTAATCATTCACCATCACATCCAATTTATTTGCACACTTGGCTAGCGAAATATTTTATGAGGTATTAAACTTTGTGCCACGTATGGTTGACTAAGATCAGTCATATGACTAGAAGTTGCTATATAAACACTATGGAAGATCATTAGAGATCAATGAAAAATGGAGGAAGCTATTAAATGTATACTTTAGGAGGAGCAAGTATATTTTCACATCTTTTGAATTATATGATTTATCTACTTTGTAATCAAACAATTGAGGCCTGGAACATTTGTTGGAATCCAATTTGTAGGGCATATGAATAGAGAACATATTATTGTTGAACTAGAGTCTGTTGTATTTTGTTCAAAGGTATTTGTTTATTGGTTGAATAGCTAGATAATCCTTCATTAAACCCTTTGGCCATGATTGCATCAAATAGTATTAGATTGAAAATTTCTACTTTTTGACATATCATTGAATTAACTTGCAAGGTAGCTTGTGGATAGATCATTTAATGTGAGGAAATCACAAGGATTTTGTAAACATAGATCATCAAACTTGAGGCAATAAAATGCCATATTTATGATGGAGAAAGTTGAAACCCTAGAGAAAATAGACTACTAACTATGAGGAGATTTGTAAAAGACAATAAATGAGAGTAACAAGAAAAGATATCACTTTTTCAAATAGAGTGTCAATAGTGGGGAGATATGATAGTGGTTATACAAATTAAATATACAAGGTGGATAGATCACCGACCAAAGAGATAATATACTAAATAATTTTAGTGAATGTACATGTGACCAAATATAGAGTGCCAAAATTTTAGCGAATCTACAAGTATTTTGGTGATTTAGTAGTTGAAAAGAAGAAAGGAGTAAATGTGACTCCTAGAATTAGGGTTGCTAATATTAAAGAAAAATCCCTAGAAAATAAATTATTAATGTTATATTTGATGATGAAAGATTCAAGAAGTAGATTAGATAGATTAAAAAGAGGTGAACAAATAAATTGTTTTGGAAGCAAGTAAGAATGATTAAGAAATGATAGAGATTAAAAAAAGCCAATATTATGGAATAAAGAAGTGTATAGTATGATGACACCAAGAGGTATGAAGAATGTGTGGTAAGAAATATAGAATTATGTAAAGTTGAAGAAAAAATTCAAATGACATTTCAGAAGAATGTGGAACTAGATGAAAATCAAGATAAATTTAAAGATGATCATATTGCAAAGAAGGTGGAAATTATGTTTAGTATGCCAAAGAATATCTTCAACATGATGATAAGCCTTGAGGTGAGATAGATTAGAAGCCCAATTATTAGTTTAGATGAAGAAGAAAAATGATATAGGGGAGAGGGTCCAATAGTGGTGTGGGTACCAATAGTTGTCATAGTACATGCACATTCAAAGTCCAATATTTTAAAAGTATGGAACTAGTAAATTATAAGAGAGGACGCAATAGTTGAACAAAATATGCCCATTACATTCAAAACACAACAAATCATATGATGCCACATTGACACACTAAAAAACATGACTTAATGCACCACTGTTGGTCTAACTTTTTTTGGGGATCTATTATGACCCCTCAACAAAAAGCATGTTGATGACACCTTTTTTCTTAGTCTATGCAGGTGAAACGAAATATTTGAATTGTCCACGTCCTTGGCCACTAAGAGATATAATTTTTTAATGTCAATGTTGTATGTTCATTGCTATGTCAACCCATAAAGTTAGGGTGCACCACTATTGGGCCCTCTCCCCTAGAGGATGAAGACATTTTAGACTTGCCAAAGGAAGATGAAGGATTAGAAGATTGGGAGGAACAAGATAATTTTGTGAAGGGAACTACAAAAATAAAGGATATTTGAGAGGTATTAATTTAAAATAGGTTAGTAATTCTTTTCAGCATGGTGATTTAATATGGTTTAAATTCAAATGTTTGAAAAAGAATTAAGAAGGTATAATTTCTATAAAAGAATATTAATACTTATGGGTATGTGCAAGATCATGATGGGCCAAAAAGTGGCGATATGATGGGTATGTGTAGGGTATGTGGCTGACGACTTTTTTTTTACCCAAAATTGAAGAAATGGAAAGGGTTTTTAAAGGATATTCTTAGCTTTCCACCAATGTAACACCCCTCCGTTTTGGATATTTGGATCGGTAGTGTTCTTTGTATGTGTGATTATGTTCATGATGTGACTGTGAACTTAGTGATTATTTAATCATGAACTGTTTAGTGATGCACATGTTATATTATGATGTGATTATGTCTGAACATGCTTTGACTTTGGAACTTGATTACTTGCGATCGTGATTGTTAAATGATGTGGAAGTTATATGTTGATGTGATGTTCTTTTATTTCGATGTTATCCCTATGACATGATTTGGAGTAACTTAGAACATATTTGATTTAATGATGTTTATGCTATTGAGCATATCTCTGATGTTAGATGCGTCAGTTAATGATACTATTTTGGTGAAAGGGACAGATTGTATCACTCACTTGCGAGCACCCTACAATTTCGAGATTCCCTCTTCACGGTGTGTTTGATCATAACATACATATATATGTTGCACGTTCGACATGTTCTTTGCTGCAGATTGATAGGTACATGACATCGACTCCACCTGGTTTCACAGGTTTGAGCGTGTTCATTTACCAACGGTAATTGATTGGGAGATAGTAGCTAGGTTTTCCGAGCCAAGGCGTCACCCTAGTCATAGCGTGTTGTCAGGTTGTCATCGGGGTCAGTTGTTTTAACTTGGTCAGTTTCCCCTTGAGTGTTTATTTAATTTCAAGTTTAAAGTTTATTAAATGACTGCGTAGTTTAATTGATGATTAAATGTGTTGAGTTGCAATGTTGAAATGTGATTTATTTTATTGATTTATTTGATGAAATTAATAAAATAATTATTGGGTTATTGATTGATTTGATTAATTAATAAACTAGATTTAGTTTATTAATTAATTAGATTAATAGTGATATATTAAACGAAATAGTGATTTTGGCGTTATTGTATATCTAGATTCAAATGAAATTGAAAATGGAAGTTATATTGGATATTTAGGATTTAATTAAAATCTTGTCTGAATAGTTACGATTAAATTAAAATAAATAATTAAATGGCAATATGTTTTAATTCCACTTTTGAAAAATATTGTTGAGAAAATTATTTATTGATAATTTTGAAATGCATATGTTTTATGAGGAATTTGGAAAATGCATAAAGTTGAATTAAAAATTCGAAATTAGGTTTTGAATTAAAAATTAGAAATATTCCCATGTTTTAAAATTATATTTTGTGAGTGGGAATTTTAGGGTTTGACCAATTTGGGGAAAAACCCTATTTTGGACAAGAAAATGAATCTAAGTTGGAGCTTGCATTTTTTTGGAGAAAATTTTCTGGTGGGTGGTTTTGGTTTTGGATTTGGGAAGGAGATCGTAGGTTGGTTGCTTGAGTTGGATTTGAAGAGGTTCTTGAAAGCTCCATTCGAATCTTCAAGTTGGAGAAAAAAAATCAGGTTTCCCTTATTCTTGTTTTGTTCATTTCGAAATTGCTTTAAATCCTTGTTTTAGATTGTTAAAAATCTTTGTTTGGCTGTGTGTAAACCCTTGAAAGATTGTTTGAATTCAATTTAAACCATAAAAAAACTCGTTTCAAAACTTGCATTAGATCTTGAAGGGATTCAAATGAAAAGGTTTAATTTATTTGTCATTTGAAAAGAAAAACCCAGAAAATTCATCATGTCATTTGTTTTAAATCTTTCTCCTCAATCTTTTCCTCAAGAAAAATTTGCCCAATTTGGGCTGTGAGATGATATGTTTTTTTATAAATGACCATTTATATAATTTTGCATACAAATCTTATTTAACTGGGAGTTTAGTTTTCAAAAATGACTGTGTAAAAATTTCATTCTGGTTTTTACTAGAAGACGGTTTGTTTTTCTTTATTTTTCGTTTTAAAAAAAAAAACGAAATTGTAAAAACGAAAACAAAAATAAAATATTTAAAAATAAAAACTGTGGGGGCTGCCCACAGCCACCCCCCATCCATGGATGGGGAGGGGTTGTAAGCAGCCACCACAGGGGCTGCAACGCAGCCAGAAAAGGCTTTAAGCCTTTGTTTTTTTTTTAATAAAATTTTATAATATTTAAAGTTAGTTTTGTTTGTATTTATTTTATTTAGAAAATGTTTTATATTATATTTTATATTATAATATACAATATTATATTTTATATTATAATATACAATATTATATATATATATATATATATTTAATATTAAATATTAAATATTTAATAAATAATATTATATATATAACATTTAATATAATATGTGTATTTAAATAACTTTGTTGTAGTTAATAGTTAAACAAATAAATATATTAAATGTAATAAATATTATATATATATATAGGATTTGAGATGTGGATTCAATTAGTTGATTAATATTAAAATAGAATTTTAAAATTGGGGTTTTAAATAAAAATATTTAAGAGAATATTTATATATTAAAATATGTTCTTTTCAAAACATAATTGTCTAAGGAGTTGATTTTGATTATCCAGTTGAAATGAACAGAGCTCCTTTAATTAATCGAATTTATTCAATTTGGTTTTAATCGGGAAATCATGGGACTCTAAATAATATTTTAGAGGTATATATTTAAATGATGATTTGAATATCTTAAAAATAGGAATTAATCAAATTGATTATCGCTTTAGTATAGAGGAAATGTAATTGATGTTTGACCAAAAGATTTATTTAAATTATTGATTTTGAATAATTTATTTATCCTTTGATGAAATATAGGTTAAGTAATTTGATTAAATGTTTATTTATTAAAATATCTTGATTTTGAATGTAATCGTAAAACTTAGAGATAACAAATGCTTTATTTTAATCAGATATTTTAATTATCAAAAGCTCGATTTATTTATAATTTAGTTTTGATTATTACGGATAATCGTGAAAAATGAAATTAAAGGGATAGATTTAAATATAGATAACTGTAAGATGATTTGGATTCGAAATAGAAGCAAAAGTGGATTTTATATTCAAATGGATTATTTAGAACGTTGAATTTTTAATAGTCAATGATTTATTTTAAAAGGTAGAGTCTAGATAATCAAAAGCTTTTATTTTAAAGATTGAATTTGTAATAAGATATGATTGGGAAACGAAATATAAATTATTGATATAGATTGTTAAATGTCAACAATGTGATTCAAGTATTTATAATGTAACAGTATATACATCGAGTAGGCACTATTAAGTATATTTGTTAGAATGTATTCGTATTCAAGTAGAGATGAGACTTAGTTGAAGATTTAATTGATTTATTAATGCAAATTGAAAGAAAGACTGATTTATTTATCAAAACGTTCTAAATACAGAATACAAATGAGAAACTTAGAAGTAACGAATGATTTAATGAATCATATGAGATTGAGTTGTTGATTTATTGCTAGGTTGAAATGAAGAGTAATTTATTTAATCCAAATGCTTCATAAAACAAGTGGATTTAATTATAGTATATGATTGTGAGACGTAGAGTTATTAATTGGTTTGATTTCAATTCAATGATGTTATTTATTGAAATGTCTTGATTTTAGAATATGGTTGTGTAATTTAGAGTAAATGATCTGTTCTTTGAATATTTCTATGTCGTGAAAAGAGATAGGTTCAATTGATTGGATAAATGCAAGTCATGAATACTGTGTTTGATTGGATTTAGGAAATCCGAACAGTAGCTCGCTTCATTGTCTGAAATGTCCTCAATGGTTAATTGTTCGTCTTTGATGTTGTGGAATTAGTGTGGATGTTTTGAAAGTCTTCCAGCTAGGAGTTAATTTACTGGTATGGGTTGATGTTCATGAGTCACCTTTGATGCGTTGGGAAAATATGTATAGTTACACCATGTCGTTTCACTCGATTTTCACGTACGGGTTTTGTAATTTGTGCCTCCTTGGGAATAGGATAGGGTTTTGTAATTTGTGCCTCCTTGGGAATAGGAGAAGGTTTTGTAATATGTGCCTCCTTGGATGGAGTGGTTTTGTTTTGTTGTTTTCCTCTAGTGTTTGGAGAGGGTTTAACCTTGTTGCCTCTAGTGTTTGGAGAGGGTCTTAACCTTGTTGCCTCCAGTGTTGGAGTGAGTTCTTGATTGTTACCTCCTTGAATGGAGAGGTTGTGTTTATCTGGATACCTATTGTGGTTAATACCGTGCGTGTTGTCTTAGGAGAGTGGCTTGCAATGGGTGTCGGCGCACAAAGTGGTGCTAGGATAACCCTTTGTAAGTTGGTTAATTCAGTGATAACTAAATAAACTTTTAGAAGTTTAGGATGCATCAAACATTAAACAAGATTAAGTATGCCTCACTCATGGACCCAAGGGCTTGTTGTAGACTTGGGATGAGACGGGAAGGCCTGGAATGGAAAGATCATCTATCTCGTCTTTACGAGAGGTATTTGGTTCCGCATGAGTAAGCATGGGTGTCGGGAATGCGGTAGAGGCTACCAGGATAACCCGTGGAGTGGGGGCTGGGGCCTAGGAAGATTCCCAGAGGATATCCCTTGACGAGCTATGCGATGACACTCTTCCTAAGTCAGCAGTTTGTATTTGTTATTGTGACACTCTTGATCTATTCTTGTCTGGAAGCAATGTAACCAATGTTGGTGTTGTAAGAGTCATACCTTGAGTTGTACATATGACCTTTCAGTTTCATGTGATGTGGTACTTGTAATTATTTTGTATCAACTTTGTGTGGCCCGTGTCTAGTGGTAGATGGTCTTGTGTAGGAATTCCTTGTTACTATCTCCTAGCACGGAGGGAGTGGAACCTTTTGGATTCCACGTGGTCGGGTGGCGTGCTTCTTAAATCCGTTGGTTCTTCTTCTTGTTCGTGTGATCGTGATATCCAGTGGAGAGCTCATGGGATGCAGTTTCTTCTCATGCCTTGTTCTCTCAGTTCTTATTGTATTTTATTACCCCTCAGTTGTTATCGAGGTGGAATTTGTAATATGTAATCATTTTATTGGAATTACCTCATTCGGGGAATGAGTGTTGTAATCTTATTGTTTAAATATTGTTAATTGAAATCTTTTGGTATTTCTTATCCTTCGTTGTAAGTTATCTTGTATGGAATGTATGTTGTCTCATTTCCTTAAGTGATTAATGTTTCGGTTTATATTAATGTTTGTTGTTGTTTGGGTTTTAAAGTAATCTTTGTCTCATGGCCTTAGAGGTTGTTGGAAATGTGTATTCATCTTACATGTTATTTGTACTTAAACAAAAAAAAAAAATTGGTGCATTTAAGTAGTGAATTGCAACTTCCTCTAGGGTTGCGTGGCGGGGCATTACAACCAATATAAATTATGCTTTACTTTGAATTTAATAAATAATTATTATTCATTTTCTATTTGAATTATGACTAAAGTCCTAATTGATAGACTAATTGAAAAACATCTATAACTTTCAAATGACCGTATCGTAGTTTTTGAATCTGAAACATGTGTCACATTCTATGCTTCACATACTATAGGATTAAAAAAAGAAAATTGAATTTCATGAAGTTTTCACCAAGTTAAGGTGGTCGACACACAAGTTTTATATTTTTAAAAGTTGTAATAAAAAATCATAATTAATTATTTACTTGGAATAAAATTACAAAAAAATATTTATCACATCTAGACATGAGTCCTCTACTTATATCTAAAATATTATAAAAAAATATTATCATTTTATTGTGGTTAGGGTGGTCAGATAGACACCTACTTCTTATTTTTTCCTTGAAATTTAAGTACTACTGCATTGAAATTTCAAATTTTCACCAAACAGATTTTTCTTATTTTGAAATAAAGCTAGTAGTTTAGAAACTACATTCAATTTGCTACAGATTCTATTCTTACATATTTTTGAAATAATATAGCTAACTTATTCAAATTTTTACATCAAGTTTCCTAACTCTGATTTTTCTGAATTTTTTGCCACTTAAGTGCCCCTTTTTTCCATGATGATCCTGCACATACCCTTATGGGTATCATTAGATACTAGTATTTCTAGAATGAAAATTTTAGAGATGAACAAGAGTGAGGGAGATGTTGTACATAGAGTATTTGTGGAATTAAAAGCTATGAATATATACATGGTGATAATAGTTAACTAGAGGATAAATTTTGAAATATATCTAAAAAATGATTAGAATAAAAGAAATTAAGGATACACTGAATATATATTGAGTTAGCAGAAAATAATGCAAATATATAATGTGGCAACATTGGAAATGATAGTGAGATTAATTAAGATGAATTAATTGAAGTTGGATGACCACCAAAGAATACAAAAATGATACTAAATGAGATTGGAAAAGAATGCAAAAAGTCAATAAGTAGTGATGAAGACATTCAAACCAAGATAGATGAAGGATTTCAAAAATAAATTAATATGGGTAAGTGCAAAAAGTTGGGTCCACTTCTAGGGAAAGTTTAGGGATCAAAAAAAATCCCAATAGGAAAAAGGTACTTGTTTAGGCTTGAGCTCTTGAACCTAAATTTTAAAATGGGCACCCATTTCTAATTACATTATATTCTTACTCCTTTTTAGAATGGGTATCCATTTTAGAGTGGGTATGCATTTAATAAATTTTGAAATTTGAAACCCATAGTTTTTATTTTGTTTTAGGCTTGGAAATTACCCCATGGCCTTGGACTTGAAAGTCCAATGTCATGAAAACAAGAGAAAATTTGACTTTGGGAATATGGTTGATGACCCTTTTTTCATATTTTTTTGACAAAATTAAAACCCAGTATAGATGACAATGTCTAGTTTTCAAATATTTATTTTTTATGATTGAATTTGTTTCTCTATTTTTAATTAATTTTTGAGCAAATTGGTCCATAAACTTGAAATGTCAAGTGTTCATAGTTTTTAATAAATTTTAATTTTAATTTTTCTTTAATTTTTTAATATGTTATCAATCTACACACAATTATTTACAAAATGAAAAAATAATAATAAAAAAGTTAGATTAGTTGAAATTATGCTTGTCGAACACGAGGGGTTTTCAAAAATAACAATTTGAGCCAATAAAAAAATTAATAAAAAATATCCCCATTGGTTTTTAGTAGAATACACATCTTTTCTCAAAAGGAATTATAAAAATAAATTTAGTTAGGTCAAATTATGCTTTCTAGACACGTGCATGGTATGGTCCTAAAAAGGTGACTTTCAAAAAGTGATTTTTGTACAAGACTATATAAAATTAAGTTGTATCATTTGAGTATTAGAATAAATTACATATTTGAAAACTAGACTCAAAATGCTACATTTCATATTACTAATTTTTCTTAAGATTCTATGTGTTTTAAGTGCTTCAAATTTTTAGTCGAACTGTGACAAACTTAGATTTTCAGGAAAAATGCCTATTTTTGGCCAAAAAGTGAACCCAACTTCTTGCACCTACCTATATAGAAGATAAAATCAAGGATGTACAAGAAAGGGTAGATGAAGATAAAAGGGAAGATAGTAACATAAAAGAGCAATCTAAATTTGAAGAAGAAGACACTTTAAAAATAAGAATGCAAAGAAAGGAATCATGGATAATGCAATTGATTGAGAGAGATACAATTTTATAAATGAGAAGTGGGAATTTTTTGAGAAATATTAATATATCTAAATGGATAGTTGGATATTTTATTTGCAGGTAGAAAATTTAAAGGTAGGTTATTAACTTTGGTCAAAATTGTGATAATGATAAGGTTTTTTGGAGCACAATTAAAGGGTGATGAGATAGAAGGTGGAAAGAAGTTAATGTACAAAATTTTGGAAGGTAATTAAGTAACATCAAATGTAAATCATAAAGAAAAAAATGAGTACGAGTTTATATTTATTATAGGAAGTAATTATATAAGGAAATTATAGAAATTTATATAAAAAGAAATAATAGAAGTGAATTAGCATATGATTGCATGAAGAGATTTTATGATGGAAATTATATCCAAAAAAGAGAACAAGAATGCAATTGGAGTAATTCATAAAAAAATGAATAAAATTCATAGAAGGGAAGGTTGATGGAATTCCCTAGGAATGTGAGGTAATTCATAGAATATAGATGGAGTGGTAATGTAGTTTTTGGTGAAAGAAAATGAGTTAGAGACAAGTCATATAGACATTCTATAGACTATCTAGGGGATGAATTTCCAAGAGAAAAGAATACATACAATAATTAGGTAGTGTATGATGGGATTAAGTTTAATGAAATAGTTTTCTATATAATTGACACAATACGCAGTGAGTAAAGAGTAGTTGAATCATGCTTTGAAATGATCATAGATGATTGTGTATTGTTGGTGAAGATAAATAAATACTTAGAGGGTAGAAAAAATATATATGAGGTAGATAATAGTTTGTACCACAAATAAAAAGATTCACAATGCAAAAATAATAAAGATATAAAGTGGAGTTGAAATCATATATGAGGTTGGTATACTTAATATAAGAAGTTGAGGAAACATATATGGATGCAAAATGTAATAGGAGAAAATAAAGTAAAAAATGAATAAACCATGATGGTATACATGATGATTTGGATAAAGAATAAAGTGAATATTTATTTTATGGTGACACAAGTCAAAATTATGGAATGAATAATTATAACCTATAGTTGATGATATAAAATAAGATGATGTAGTTAATATAGTTGTTTAGAATAAATGAAGAATATATTTTGGAAGGTAATAAATTGAAGAGATAAGGTGTTAGAGTAATGATTTATGGTACGATGGGATGCAAATTTGGACATAAAGAAAAATGTAGGATAAGTTATAAAAGAAAAATTGGTAATTGGAATTTGTATAGTAATAAACAAAGAATGGAATAAGATGAACTCCTCAAACAAAATAAAAATATATGTGTCAAGTTTGATTGGGTGGTTAAACCATATATTGGTGGGATATCACAAATAAGGAAAAATATATAAAGTGATCTAAGAGGTAAATTTTAGTTTGAGTTAAGAAAGATAGAGGTTGAGAGATACAAAACAAGGAGACTAGATTGGTGGAAGAAATTCAATTATAGAAGAGCACAAAATGGAAGATGGAAGAAAACTTGAAGGGGATTAAAAGTAAAAGAAAAAATAGAAGTTGGGTATGTCATAGTTCCCCACTGAAGACTATTGAAGGTGGAAGAGAATAAAATTCACTTGATCCAAGAAGCCTAATCATGTATTAAGAGTGTACTAAGATTGATTTCCAACCAAAAAGGTGATTCTATCACTCAACCATATTTATAAGAATTATTTTCATAAATCACATACACAAGGTGTCTAATATAGGAAAAAACCATGGTGTAAGAAAAACCTTGTATCATCAAAAAATATTTTATTATAATTGTTTATTTCCTTGTAGGTTTTCATTCATATTAAACAATCACCAAAGTTTTTTCCATATTTCACATTAGTTGCATATATCGCATTGTCACTAGGGGAATATATCCTACAATTATCCTTCAACATCATGTTCAAATTTTAGAATATTCTACTTATTGAAATTGCATAATTTAGTTTTTGATAATATCATTGGACTTTCCAGAATTATACTTAAATTTTTATTGTTCCTCCAAGATTGCAATACATTTTTGGAGTTTATATAGTGCACACACACATACCAAGGTATACTAGATACAAGAGTGATTATGATGAGAAACAAAACAATAATTATCAATTTCTCACCATCACATCTAATTTATCTACGCATTTGACAAATAACATGTTTTATAAAGCATTAAGTTTTGTGCCACCTTATGGCCAACTCAGCTCATTCCTATGATTAGAAGTTGATGCATAAACACTTGAATATTGTTAGAGACTGGTGATAAATTTAGAAATACATTGGATAAATATTTTGGAGAAGCAATTTGTATTGTCATGTCTTTTGAATTCTATGATTTACCCATTTTATTAGCAAATAGGAAAGGCTTAGTATGTTGGAATCTCATTGAAATAGATTGTAATGTTTTTGTGACTACATGTATGAATATGAAACAAATTGTTGTTGTATTGTTTCATTGAGTTTTTTCAAGTGATTTTTTTTGGGCTATATGATTGGATAATCCTTCATTGAACCCTTTGGCCATGATTGCATCAAAATTCCTCATATTATTCAACCCTTTTTCTACAACATCCATAGCCACCCCTTCACCTTCTAATCTCTATCTAGCCATACCAAACTTATGTCTCAATTGATATGTACACTCACTTTTAACCACTCACATGTCCATATTTTCTTCCAATTCCTTTTCAACCACTCATATTTTTCATATTTTATTCTAATTCCTCTTTAAAATAATTTTACTATTATTTAGATCTCTTGTCATAATTTATTGATCCACATTCATATTTTTTATTCATCCTTGTACAATATTTTCCACCAATTAGCCACCATTATGTGTGAACTTTGATATATGAAAATTGATATCAATGACTTGTATAAGTCTCTTACAAAGGATCTATCAAGTGATTTATTATATAATCCATTGGCCCATAATGTATACTTGTTTATCCATTGTATAAACAAAAATTACATAGTTCACATTGTCTACTCTATGTCTTGTACTCATTGTAGTGTCCACCCATATAGCATGTTTATGACTCATTTTAGCTCATTCCTTATCCTTTTTCTAATAATAAAAAAATGAAGTTAATTATATGTTTATTTTTTCCCTATTTTTTCACACTTATCGAGGATTATCTCAAGCTAGACACCATTGCATTTGTGGTAGCATCCCAATTAATTTGTATCATATGAACCAAAATAAATATTCCTTTTATTACATTTCTAATTTTCAAATGACTCCTAATCCTATATTGTTTCAAATCCCACCATATCTTTGTCTCATCATTGTTTATCCCATAACATTTCTAATTTTCAAATGACTAATTAATAAATTAAAAATATTAGATAAAATTTATAAAATATATCCATGCCAAACATCAACATCTTTTACTTTTGTCCACAAAAGGATTTGAAAAATACTTAAACCTTCTACTTTATATTACGTTTCATTGATCTATTTGATCTTTGTATCTTAATTGCATCCATATTCAAGCAATTCATTTCTTTCTTCTCTCTTATAGAAGGCTATCTATGGTTTTGTAGGTTGTCTTATGAGCTTGAGTCTTTGTATGAATCTAACATGGTACAAAGGTTCAGATTTGTAAGCCCCTTCTCAAATCTAGGAATGAATTAGGTAGGAGATTTTGTTGGGTGCACTTTTAGAAAAAATAGACTTGACCATTGTTGGGTGAATTGTACATTTTTTTCTTGTGACAAATTTCCACAGGCCACTACACACTTTCTTATTACGTTCAAATCTTTCAGTGAGAGCCATTTTATTGGAAGTCTAACCAAAGAGAACTTGATCCTCTTATAATCCAAAATATTCCCTTAAGATGTTTGTAAAAAATGTTGACCCTTTCACAATTCTAGATACTAGAAATCAAGCCAAAATGTTCCTATTTGCAAAATTATCTGAAATTAGATCTCTAACAGGTTGCAAGTTCAAATCCATGCACCCTATTTAGACTTGCACCTATGAAATTCACTTCCACACTCCTGAAAAAGAATCCTTATAATGTGATGTCATATTCACAAATCAATGATAGATTGTTAAATCTCAGAATCTTATAAAATCTTTCTAATGCTTGAACAAAATATCTACGTCAAAATCAAACTAAATATCCACATTCAATTTTTCCATATTCATTTTAACATATATTTTAATTATCAATCCAAATTCATTTCTATGAATTATATATTTTAATGTATAAAATATGATTCAAGAGTTATCTATCTCGGGGTTCTTGCAAATGATAACTGCAAAAAATTGTGTGAAAGGAAAAAGATTACGGGGCCGGATATATGAAAGGTCTGCGAAAGGAATAATGATAACGGAGAAAAATCTGAAAGGTACGTCACGCATCAAAGAAAAAATGACGAACAGATATTTATGTGTGAAAGAAGAGATTTACTACTTTCCGGAATTAGCCTTGGATGGAACGATTTGGAACAAAGCTATTTGCTAAAACATTGCCACTTTTCAAGTCTTATCATAAAGTTGTTGCAAGGTATGATGACTATTTTATGGTATTTTTTTAATTTTGACATAATAGATTTTTTAGATGTAGTGTTTTCATTGAGAAAGACTATTATCAATTATGTCGATGATTTTTCTTTTGTCTTATAGTAAGTTTAATAATGATTTTCAACAATCCCTTGTTCAACAACAATCCCTTGTTCAACAAACTTGTATAGGAGTGAGTACATTACAAGTCACATCAATCCCAATTAATGTAAAGATTAGGTCATGTGGCTTAACCAAGTCTAAAACTAAGCTCTATGATGTAATTTTAATATCAATAGTAGAAACTTTTAAATATCTCGATAGTCTACTTGACTACTCCATCTCTTTTGTAATTTGCTTTGTTCAAAACAAAAGAAAAAAATCTCTATATTTAAACCATATCTCAAATTTTAGTCCTTTGTAACATGTCAATTGGTAGATTGGGTCAAATTCAACATCACTCTAATGTAAATCAAAGTAAGCGCCTTATTCCCTCTCGGTTATTTTCATTTCTTACTCTCAACTATTTAAATCACAATCTTTTATTTCAATCTCATCTTCTTGTTTTCTAGGTTTAACTTGTTTAGAATTTGACATTAATCTATTAGTGTAGGAAAGCATTATTTTTCTCAAATAAATTGGTGAATTTGTAACTACTAGTATGCATATTTTCTATTTTAGCTTGTTATAGTATGCATTTATCTTGTATTTTTCAAGCCACTAGTCTTGTATGCCTACAAGCTCATTAGACCCTTAAGTCCCCTTTTATTAAGTATTAGGTCAAACCCTCATGTTGCTACCATGACTATCTCTCTTCCTTGTACCTTTCATTTACATAACATGTTGCATTCAAATGAGGAAAACTAATAATATGACCACGAGGCATTTATTCAAAATGTTGAAAATCAAAAGAAATATGAGTTGTTGGGTAAATTGAAATCTTTGTGCAATCAACTAGGTTTCCTATTGAAGATGTATATTTTCATCATATGGTGGACCATTTTTCCCTATCCCTTTCCCAATTCCTTGACTATATCCATCACAAATCTACCCATAGACTTCTATATATAATCTTTGTACATCCTTCTCCCAAACTGTAGCAAATTTGTATCATTCACCTTCTCATAGTTTACCTATGATCTTTGAATCAAATCTTCACCAATGATCCTCTATACATACCTCTTCCATCTTGCCCCTATTTCCTATATTGATTCCCTTCAAATCATATGCAAGAGCATCCTAGGGTATAATCTGAGTAATATTTCATCACCAAAAAATATTTTCTTTTACTTTTTTATTTGTTTGTGAGTTTTGGTGATTTAATAGTTGAAAATATTAAAGGAGTAAATATGAGTCCTAGAGTTAGGGTTGCTACTATGAAATAAAAATCCCCAAAAAATTGCTTGCAAATGTTAGATTTGAGTAGATTTTAAAGATCACAAAGAGATTGAAAAAATAATTTTAGTTTTTGATGCAAGTAAGAATGATGAAGAAAGGATAGACATTAAAAAAATCTAGTATCGTGGAATAAAGTAATGAAAAGTACAATAACATTGAAAGATATGGAGGATGTGCAGTAAGATATTTAGCATTATGTAAAGTTGAATAAGACTTTCAATGAGGTATCAGAAGAAAATATGATATTGTAAACAAGGTAGAAATGACATTTACTATGGAAAATAATCTATTGAATATGATGATAAGAATTTATGTGAGTAAGATTAGAAGCCCAAAGATTACTTTAGATGAAAGAAAAGAAGATATAGAGGATAAAGACATATTTTCAACTATTAAATCACCAAAAAATCAATGAATCTTCAAAAGAAAAATCCCTAGAAAATTAATTACAAATGTTGGATTTGAGTATATTTTAAAGATCACAAAGAGATGAAGAAATAAATTTAGTTTTTGATGCAAGTATGAATGATGAAGAAAGGATAGAGATTAAAAAAAATCTCTAAGTATTGTGGAATAAAGTAGTGTTAAGTACAATAACATCAAGAGAGATGTGGAGGATGTGCAGTAAGATATTTAGCATTATGTAAAGTTGAATAAGAATTTCAAATGAGGTATTGGAAGAACATGAAACTAGAGGAAACTCAAGACGAATTTAAAGATGATGATATTGCAAACAAGGTAGAAATGACATTTAGTATGGAAAAGAATCTATTGAATATGATGATAAGAATTGATGTGAGTAAGATTAGAAGCCCAACGATTAGTTTAGTTGAAAGAAAATAAGCTATAGAGGATGAAGACATCTTTTCAACTATTAAATCACCAAACAATCAATGAATGAAGAAAGATCCCTAGAAAATTAATTGCAAATGTTAGATTTGAGTAGATTTTAAAGATCACAAAGAGATGATTAAAGAAATTTAATTTTTGATGCAAGAATGATGAAGAAAGGATAGAGATTAAAAAAAATCTAGTATTGTGGAATAAAGTTGTGCAAAGTACAATAACATTTAGAGTATGGAGGATGTGTGGTAAGATATTTAACATTATTTAAAGTTGAATAAGAATTTCAAATGAGGTGTCAGAAGAACATGAAACTAGAGGAAAATCAAGATGACTTTAAAGATGATGATATTGCAAACAAGGTAGAAATGACATTTACTATGGAAAATAATCTATTGAATATAATTATTATAGGAATTGATGTAAGATTAGAAGTCCAAAGATTCTTTTATATGAAAGAAAAGAAGATATAGAGGATGCGGATATTTTGGACCTACCAAAGAAAGGTGAAGGATTAGAAGATTGGGAGAAACAAAATAATTATGGAGGAAACTACACAAAGTAAAGGATATTTGAGAATTTTTTGTATTAAATATAGTAAAATTTAAAGAATTACACAATCATTAGTTCGGAAAACCACACAAGGTCATATAGACACAGTAAAATATAGACTATTTTAAAGAAGGCCAAACTATGCAATCTTCAGCGACTAGCTCTACTTAGCTACATTTACCATTACATGATAATAGGACATAATTTAATCTTCTATAATGAATTGTTAACATATTAAAACATAACCAATTTTTTAGAATATTATATACTTCCTCTTTGATCTATTGCTCCATTCCTCATTGCTATCTTGGTCCAAAACTATGTCTAATTTTCCCTTGTGGTGGAGGTTTACCTCTTTGTCCTCTGCCACTGCTAGGTATTTTATTGTATTCCTTTTAAAATTATAAATAGCATCTCATGAAAAGGGTATTATCAGCTTCATTGGTATGTCAAAGCCTTCCAACTTTAACCTCCATCTTGATGAAATCCACAACTCCTTCATTTAGCAACTTGAAATAATATATAATCATTTCTGGTACTACTATGTTTAGAATAGCTAAAAAACTAAAGGAAGTGAAACATAACTTGAAAAAATGGAAAAAAGAGTCCTTTGGGAACATCTTTAAGATCAAATCTTACCTTCAGACGGAATTGGGGGAGATTCAATATAAAATCTAGAAGGAGGGATATTTGAATGACACAAAGGAAAAAGAGAATGAGCTACTTATTAAAATGCATGACATTATTGGAAAGGAGGAGGAGTTCTGGAGGCAAAGATCTAGAGCTTTATGGTTATCTGCAGGTCACAAAAATACCAGGTATTTTCATCTTTCGGCCTCAAAACACAGAGCTCTATCAACAAAATATCTCAAATTGATGTGGATGGTAAGTAAGTATGAGGAGGAGGAGGATATTAGAAAGCATGCTGTCTCATTATTTAAAAACCTTCTTTATAAGAATGACGAAATTAACCAAAATGATCAGGACCATTTAATAGATGTTATACCGAAAGTGATCAACCAGGAAAATAACTCTATGTTGTCTGCTATCCCTACTAATGAGGAAGTCAAGCGGGCTGTTTTCTCCTTTGATGGGAGTAAAGCTCCAGGTCCAGATGGTTTCCCTTTGTTTTTCTTCCAATGGTTATGGGAGACTGTTGAAGACGATGTGGTGAATGCTGTAAAAGAATTTTTTGGTTCCAGAAGTCTCCTAAAAGAATTGAATGCTACCTTCCTGGTTCTAATCCCTAAGAAGCCTGGAGTGATAAACTTTGAGGCCTTCAGACCCATAAGCTTCTGTAATTCAATCTATAAAGTCATCTCTAAGGTTTTAACTTCTAGACTCTTAATTCTTTTTCCTTCTTTGATCTCACCTCAACAGAATGGCTTTGTTCCTGGTAGACAAATCCTTGACTCTATTGTTACTATGCATGAGAACATCCATTATTTGGTGGAATCTAAGACTAGAGGTTTTTTGTTAAAGCTTGATATATCTAAAGCCTATGACAGAGTTGGCTGGATTTTCTTATTTAAGATTTTAAAGGCTTTTGTATTTTGCAACAGGGTTCTTCAAATGGTGGAACAGCTTGTGTCTATTGCTTCTATTTTTGTTTTGGTTAATGGATCCCCTACTACTTTCTTCCAAAGTACCAGAAGTCTAAGAAAGGGTGATCCTATTTCTCCTATTTTATTCACTATCATGGCTGAGAGTCTTGGTAGAAATCTGAAAAAGCTGATTGACAACAGATCCCTTCGTGGTCTCAACCCATCCTCTAGCAACATGGTTTGTTCTCATCAGCAATTTGTTGATGATACTATGTTGTTGGGTAAAGCCTCGGTCTCAGAAGGTAAAACTTTGAAATATTTGCTCGATAAATATGGGAGAGTGTTTGGACAACTGATTAATAATTAAAAAAGTTCTCTGTTCTTCTTCAACACCCCAGCTCACAGACAAACCAAAATTGCTAGAATCCTTGGTTGTAGGGTGGATTCCTTGCCTGCCACCTATCTTGGCTTACCCTTGAGCCTTAAACCTCCTGAATCCTTTTGGGTTTTGTTGGTTGAGAGGTTTAGCAAAAAGCTTGCTGGCTAGAAAGGAGCTCTACTAAGTCAAGCGGGCAAACTTCAACTCCTTAAAGCGTCCCTGCAGAATTTGTCGATCTATGCTTTGAGCCTCTTCAAGATTCTAGCTAAGTTTGCGGATTCCATTGAAAAGATTCAAAAAATATTCCTCTGGTCGGGTGTCGAAGAAAAGAAAAGACTTCCTTTAATTGGATGGGATCTGGTGTGCAGACCAAAAAAGACCGAAGGATTAGGTCTTAGAAGAATCAAAATGGTTAATAAGATCCTTCTAGCTAAACAAATATGGAGAATTTTCTCATCTTCAGGTGAATGGACTGATATCCTAGCTAGTAAATATTTAGAGAACATTTTTTCTCTTATTCTTCTAAAGGATTCCCATCTTCTTCCTAGAGGTTCAACCTACTAGAATAATCTGATCATTGGGAAAAATATTGTGGACTCAGGAACTGGTTGGCAAGTTAGAAGTGGAAACCAAACTAGATTTTTGGAGGACAGATGGTTGTTCAAGGATCCCCTCATAAAAAATGATTCATTTAGTGGGTGGGCTGTGAATTACAAAGCTCGTTTCGAATCTTATGTGAAAGACTACAGAGTGAATGGTAAATGGGTGGATCTATGTCTTATTAGTTAGGCTCTTGCTCCTATTCATTCATCTTTATTGGCTGTTAGACTCTGCTTTGATCAGTTGGAAGATCATCTTGTCTAGATCGATGAACCCTCAAGCAACTATTATGTTTCGTCTACCTTTGCCAGGATCACCTCTTCCCAGGGCTCTCCTCCCTTTTGGTCGAAGGCTTGGTTCAAACATTTGATCCCTAAAATCAACATGTTTTTCTAGATCCTTCTCCAAAATAAGGTACTTACGATTGATAACCTGTGTAAACGCGGCTTTCAAATACCTAATAGATGCTTTCTTTGTAAGAGGGAAGTAGAGTCAGTGCGTCATATGTTCCTTCATTGTCCTTTTGCTGCTTCAATCTGGGAAAAAATTATCAGCTTTTGGCATCTCTCTTGGTTTTTTCCTTCATCTGTTGAAGACTTCTTCCTCCAATGTAAATCTCTGACTCATAATATTGTTCTCAGGTTTTTATGGGACTTCTCTTTCCCTCATGTTGCTTGGGGCCTTTGGAAAAGAACACAACAATAGAATTTACAAAGATAAAGAAGCTTCGGTGGATACTATTTTTGATAAAATTATCAGATTATTGAAAGAGAATTCCAATGCTATCCCCCAGAAGGTTAGTAATTTCGAGAAAGCGGCTCAATCGTCTTATTACCTTATAGTTTCCAAGGAATGGAATATAAGTCTTGATTTTCCTTGTGCCCCTAAAAAAGCCAAGAAGGATAGAGAGGATGTTCACTGGTCTTTTCTGACTAATGGATGGGTCAAAGCTAACTTCAAGATGGCGCAACTAAAGGTAATCCAGGGGTGGCAGGTTGTGGTGGAGTCATAAGGGACTCCTTTGGTAACTTTCTTGGTGCTACGGCCACTCCTCTTGGGTCCCAAACCAATCACTTGGCTGAGGCTGCTGGCGCTTTTCACATTATAAATTTAGCCCATAGTCTTAACTTTAAAAATCTCTGGCTTGAAGGTGATTCCAAAAATATAATTGACTATCTTCATGGAAAGTCCCCCCCCTCGTGGACAATTAAATCATGGATTGATGATGCCACCTCGACTCTTGCTAAGTTCGATAAAATTAAAATTTCACATGCCTATAGAGAAGCTAATGTCGTGGAGGATTTTTTTGCTAATGAAGGGGTTAAGAGTAATGATCAAAGCACTTGGTTAAACTTTAATGATCTAAGTGTTAATGTCCGCACGTTATTGAATTATGATAAATCACATGGACAAGAGGCATGTCATCTCTTTAATGAGGACATGATGGAGTTATCACATCACAATCATTAGATTGTATGGGACCAAGCTTATTTGCTTAGTCTACAAGGTGGATTAGCACGCTTTGTGGGTTCTTAGATTTAGTGGGACTAGTTCTAGTAAAGATCTCGTGTCTGTCTACCCCACTATGTTTGCTAAGATGGGTGGAGACAGGAAAAGAATTGAGCCAGACAATTATGAGATGGACACAAGAAATGTTAAGGCTTGGAATTAAGTTAAAAGCAGGGGGTTACTTCCATTCCTGGAGAAGCTCCATGGTTCCAGTCAAGAGGCTATAGATCTTTTTGAGAAAAATTGGGATAATGGGAATCTTACCCTTTTTGGTAGGAAAGTGGAGCTCAACGAAAACTTGATATCTGAAGTGACGGGAATGTCGACTGATGGGAAATTTTTTTCAGGGATAGGGTTTTTTCTGACGATGCCATCGTCATATTTCCTAGAAAAGAGAAAGAAAGACTGAAATTGGTAAAAATTGCTAATAGCTTCTTTGATGTTGACACCATAAAAGCCCTGTGAAGAAAGGTCCTATGTGTCATCATGGAGTACATAATAGTGGATGGTCATTTCACCAGGGTCTACGGTTATCACTTTTCCCTGCTCAACCATTTCTACTACAAGGTAAGGGTTTCTTTCCCCTACTATCTTTTCTGCTCTTTGAGGAAAAGTTTGGATGACCACAAGAAAAACCCTAGAAGATTCCCTATTTTGCATACTAGTCTAATTAGATTAATTGTGGAGCATTGCCAAAAAATGCCCGTCCCTGCTAATCTTGAAGCCTCCCCTAACTCTGAGGAAGACGATACTGAACCCAACTGCTCGAGGTTTTTACCCAATTTAAGTCTGGCTAGAACTTTCCTTAGCCCGCCTGATGTCCATTTGGGCAAGAAAAACCCTAACCCTCTTACTGTTAAAGGTTGTGTTGTGCCTGAGCCGAGAAGCCCCTCCCTTAAAACTAGTCTAGTTGATAAGAACCCCAAGGAAAAAAACTTTGTTTCATACTCTGAAGATTCCCCTAACTCTGAGGCATTTGGTGCTGATAATACTGAGCCCTCTATTGACCCGTCGGTGGATAGAATTTCTAGAACTAGGTCCCCTGTCACTCCTGTCCCTGCTAATACTTGTCTCAACACTGATAGGGATCCCTCTATGGATTTTTTGAATTTAGCTAGAAATAATGTTGATACCCATTTCAAACTTTCAGAATGGACTTTCAATGAAATTAACGAGCTAAAGATTAAAAACTGGGCCCTGCAAAGTAAGCTGGAAGAGTTGGGAGCCAAGGTTGCAGTGATTGAAAAATAGAGGTGAAACAAAGAGATCACGGTCTCAACAATGACACTTAGAACCAAGCTGGAAAAAACAAAAATATTAAAATTGAGATGGAAAAAATGAAAAATACTTTCAAAATTATTGGTGAGAAAAACAATTGTATGGCCAGACACAACGCCATAATCATCAATGCCATCACCGAGAAATTGGACAAAGCCCAACAGGGGTCTCTGGTTGTTGATCTAGAGGAAACCAATGAAAGAAACTGGGAGGAGGATGTTGGCATCTCTAAGAGAACCAGGGCCAATCTGAAGAGGAAGGCTCCCCCCACTCCGCAAATGATTCAAATTTTTAAGAAGGGTGTTCATGAAATGCAGAATTTGGAGGCAGAGACAGAGTCTGCCCTAAAGACTCTGGGTTAGTCACGGCCGGTTTCTTGTTGGATTTTCTGCTGGATTTTTTTGACCTTCCTGGTCTTTTGCGGATGGCTACTACTTGTTCTAGTTTTTACCTTTAGTGTAGCTGGTTGTTTTTGTTAGAACTTTTCTTTCCTATCTTTTTTGTTGTAAACTTTGTGGTTTCGGGTCCCTGTAAAACCCGTTTTACCCTTTATCAAAAACTTCACAAGTTTGTACTTTGAGTTATCCATAGTGATTGTCACTTGCACAAAAATGTTGTGAAACATGAGTCTTATAAGATATTTAGGCAGTACCCTCCTAGTACCATAAGAAATATTCTCAATTCTAGCCTTCTAGATTTTCCTTAAGATATTAGATGATAGAGTAAGCCAAAAAAAATTATATGCCATACTTAAACCTTCTATAGAACCAAAGAGAAGTTCCTACCAATTTACCTTACCTTCATCTCCCCATCCCATAAGATTATCCAGAAACATTTTTTAGATCTCTTTTGCAAACAAGCATTCAAAGAAGATATTTCTAATGCTTTTAGGCTATTTACATAAAAAATGTATGCTCAAAACTGAAGAGGAAAGCTTAAGAGAAAGTTTTTGCAACATAACTAACCATTTAAAGAAAGCAATCTTAGTTCCAGTTGTACCATAGAAAAAATTATTTCTTGCTTGAAATGGGAAGAGTTGATGATAAATTGGACTTAAGGAGGCCTTGATTTAGTGTTGTGAGGTGTTTTACACATCCACACTAGGTCTTGGACCCTTGCAAACTAAATAAAATGCATCTAACGATGTGTTGTAAAGGTGTTGTAAAAGACTTTCATGCTTTTCTAGACTTAATAAACCCATTTTCCCTTAATTCTACATTATAAAATGTATTTAATTGCATCTTCACATCAATCTAGAAGGCTTGTGAATTAAACTTCACCTTAGTCTAGTGTTGTAATGTGTCCTACACATTCGCATTGGATGTTGTGCCTTTCTAGGCTAAGTGGACCTCATTTTAATGATGTAATGTGTATTTAATCACACTTTCACATTGAATTTTGTGTCTCAAGCACTAATTGACCTTCACATCATCATTAATAGGCCTCTATTACCCCATATTGTGCCTAAGGCATAATTTAATGAAATATCTGACAAAGTCACCATATAAACTTGATTTCCTCATTCCCCAACAACCCAGCTAGAAAATGGACCCCTCTGGGACTAACTCACCATTTGTGGCTAATGAGTCCCTGGAAGGTGGGACTGATTCACCCAAGGTGGTGAATTAGTCCCATTTGGTCATTTTTGAGTTTTGAGTGGGAAATTTTGGAATTTAAGCTTATTATTCTTTCATGTCAGCCTCAAGGATCTAATTAACAGGTGAATAAGGAGAATTTCTTGTAAATATAAGTCTCTAAACCTTAATTTACATCTCTTAACTCATTCATCATTTTCCTTCCATCTCAAGTCAAGCAAGCTATGGTTTTATCATTTTCAAGTCATCAAGATATCTTCCAAAGAAATTCAAGGGTAGAATCTTCACCATTTGCTGCAGAAAATCAAGATCAAACATCATGGTAAGGTATTAACTCCATTGTTTAATGCTTCATTACATTATTTCTTCTTTTTGGTTTAATTACCTAAAAAGGGGTTTGACCAAGGCAAACCCCCATGCCCTAACATCCAACATTTCTCTTTCTCTTCTTGTGTGTTTGTAGATTTAGGCATCTTGAAGACTTGTAAATCATTGAAGATTACATTGCAAAGTTTTTGAAGACATCTCCTTGTTGACCAAGTCAAAATATCCATTAAAAGTCACTAATAGTGCCAAAAATTAGACTTTCGTAGGCAGACACCTATCAGGAACCGAAGTGCAGACTGAGGGCTCTTGTCTCCACTTTTGAATCTTTAGAAATTAAAAAGTGGACTCATTCACTATTAGTGGTGAATGAGTCCCATTTCCATGCCTAAAATGTGTTCTTTGTAGTTTTGGATACCCATTTGTCTGAAACGGGCTTCGGGATAGTTTCTCAGAAGTAGGACTAATTCGTTCAGAATGGCGAATGATTCCCAGTAGGCCAAATTTTTAGTATCAGTAGCATTCCAGATGTCATTTCTAGTCTCCATCAAGTTCTCAGGTGCACACTTCTAGTTTCATGAAATTTTGTTACAGTTTTCTTTCATTTCTAGGTGTTTTTTGCATTTCACAATGTGTTTTCCAACAAGTTGTATTTCAATAGTTTTCACCTAATGATCAATAGCTTTTATCAGTTATTTGCATTTAGTTCATCTCATCTAGGCACATTTCATTCATATTTCCATTATACTTGCATTAGTTTGAGTGAACCACCTAGGTTTTTGGCCTATCTCTCTCCTTTTAGGTGAAAAACCCTAAGAGCGAAAGAGAGTCATAAACCCAAAAATCTATTGTTCATTTTGGTGAACCCACCTTTATAATACTTTTCTTTTCTGATTTGGAGTCCATCATATATCTATCCTCGCATTGACCTTGCATTAGGGTTTGGATGGATTAATTTGCATGCTAGGTTTCAAATTTTGCATTCATGAAAAGTGCATTTAGGTCGCATTTTTGGCATCTAAAATCATTCCAATTTTCTGAAATTTTGCATTTTCATCTTAGCTTTGCATCTTATAGCTTAGACAACATCGAAATCACTCAGAAATTTCTGAAAATTTTGAAAAAATCCCCACTGGGACTCAATCGCTACCTTGGGTGAATCAATCCCTTTTCACCCTTGAAACTGCCTTTTACAAAGTTGAAAACCCCATTTTAAAGCTTTTTTTTTGTGCCATTATCAAGTTGTATTAGTTAGCTAAGTTTTTGTAACATACTTTTCATTAGATCTAGCTTATATTAGCTCATTTCCTGCATTGCTTAATTTTAAATTTGTGTTTTCTTTTAGATTGTTGCATAATGTAATTGGAAAATTACCTTCTTTCACATCTGAAAAGTTTGCATTTAAACATTTCATCTTAAATCATTGCATTGTATTTTCTTTCCTTTTTCATCATTGCATGTTTTCTTTCAAAAGATGTGGCTTTGATTTCGTTAATACTGGATTGCATAAATACAATATCCCCTCTTATGAGTTCAATTTTGATTACAACGATGAAGTTAGGGTATGTGCAGGATCATCATGGAAAAAATAGGCCCTTAAGTGGCAAAAAATTCAGAAAAATCGGAGTTAGGCAACTTGACATAAAAATTTGAATACGTTATCTATATTATTTCAAAAATATGTAAGAATAGAATCTATAGAAAATTGAATGTATTTTCTAAACTACTAGGTTTATTTATTTATTTTTAAAATCTATTTAGTGAACATTTAAAATTTCAATGCAGTAATACTTAAATTTCAGGGAAAAAAGAAGACGTAGGTGTCTGTCTGACCACCCTAACGACAATAAAATGATAATATTTTTTATAAAATTTTAGATATAAGTAGAGGACTCATGTCCCAATGTGATGCATATGTTTTTGAAATTTTTCTCCAAGTAAATAATTAATTATGATTTTTTTATTACAACTTTTAAAAAATATAAAAAGGGTATGTGCAGGATCATGATGGGCCAAAAAGTGGTGATATGATGGGTATTTGTAGGGCATGTGGATGACAATTTTTTTTAATCCAAAATTAATGAAATGAAAAGGGTTTTAAAGGAGATTCTCAGCTTTCCACCAATATAAATTATGCTTTACTTTGAATTTAATAAATAATTATTATTCATTTTCTATTTGAATTATGACTAAAGTCCTAATTGTTAGGCTGATTGAAAAACATCTATAGCTTTCAAATGGTATCACATTTTTTGAATCCAAAACATGTGTTGCATTCTATGCTTTGTATACTATAGGATTAAAAAAAAGAATTGAATTTCATGAAGTTTTGACCAAGTTAAGGTGGTTAGACGTACGAGTTTTTATATTTTTTAAAAGTTGTAATAAAAAATCATAATTAATTATTTACTTGGAAATAAATTACAAACAAATATGCATCACATCAGGACATGAGTCCTCTACTTATATCTAAAATATTATAAAAAAAGATTATCATTTTATTGTTAGGGTGGTCAGACAGACGCCTACTTATTTTTTCCCTAAAATTTAAGTACTACTGCATTGAAATTTTGAATTTTCACCAAATAGATTTAAAAAAAAAAAAAAAACCTAGTAGTTTAGAAATTATATTAAATTTGCTACAAATTCTATTCTTACATATTTTTGAAATAATATAGATAACTTATTCAAATTTTTACGTCAAGTTGCCTAACTTTGATTTTTTTGAATTTTTTGCCACTTAAAGGCCTGTTTTATCCATGATGATCCTGCACATACCCAAAAATCATATGTTTGACCACCTTAACTTGGTCAAAACTTCATGAAATTCACTTTTTTTTTAATCCTATAGTATGCAAAGCATAAAATGTGACATGTTTTAGATTCACAAAAATCGATACTATTTGAAAGCTATAGATTTTTTTCCATCAACATATCAATCAAGACTTAAGTCGTAATTCAAATAGAAAATGAATAATAATTATTTATTAAATTAAAAGTAAAGCATGATTTATATTGGTGGAAAGCTGATAATCTCCTTTAAAAACCCTTTTCATTTCATCAATTTTGGGTAAGAAAAAAGTCATCAACCACATGGGTCATCATATCACTTACATATCATCACTTTTTGGCCCATCATGATCCTGCACATACCTGTCATTAAGAAACATGTTAGTCATCATCAAACCATTGATACAATCCTTAACATTACATTACTCATTGGTGAGAATGGTAGTGTAGACAATCATAACAATCATACTTATTCTTCTCCCGATACCTCTCCTATTAGTGACGAAGGTATCCTGGTGAAGGAAGATACAAGCATTGAGAGTCTTGATTTTCCATTTCCTCCTTCCCCTTTAGAAGATGTTAGACAACAAGAACATGAGATCATAGACACATTTCTAAATATCACCTTACCTAGTCTCCATAACCATGACAATCAAACTTGTTTATCTCCTACTATCCCTCCTCAATGCAAAGAGGATAGGTTGATGTTAGAAGATATACCTATTAAGAGTCATGAGAATCTTGACCCTCCCTTCCCTCATGCTCCTACCATTTGGAACAATTTATTTGACAATCATAGTGGTCCTTCTCTTGATGCCTCCCCCACTTGTGATGAAGCTACTTTACAAATTTCAAACTTGGATGAACATATTACAAGCTCTCCTAGCAGGGTAGATAGTATGGAACAAAAGCATGAGACCTTAGATACAACAGATAATCAAATAGAGCCTCCTCCTACCATCCCCACTCTCGATAAACATGAAAGTCCAACCATTGATCATTCCCCTACTTGCAATGAAGTCATTTTAAAAGAACCAACTCTTGAATGTCAAGAACATTTGATTAGTAGTTCTCCTAAAAAATTTCCTTCTAGGGAGAATATCATGATGCTAGAAAAAGGAAACCATAATAATCTGTCTTCCTTAGATAAAAAGGTGATTCTTGATTTCCCTTTATCAGAGATACATCAAACCAAGACCACTGAGGTTATGAATGCGTAAGTGTCCATTATATCCCCCTCAATAAATGGACCTCCTACATACCCCGTGGGACATCCTAACAACCCTCTAATTCTCTACCCACCTTCACACAAACAATAAACTCCAAATAAACCTGAACTTTTCCTTTACCCTCCTAAGAATAATGTTTCGTAGCAACTGAGTCATAATACCATTACTCATATGTATAACACTCAAAAAAATCCACAACCACCACAACCAAACCCAACACCCTTACCATTTCCTAATCCTATCCTACCTAATCCTTTCTTGGCAGGTCAAAAGGAGTATGATCTTGTCAAGAAACTTAAGAATACTCCTGCTAAGATATCATTGTGGAACCTTATTCAAGTCTCCCCTCACTATCACAACATGATCCAAACAACCTTACAACAAGTTCTTGTCTCTTCTACTACAAAACCATATGACATAGCATCCATCATTCATAGAATAAACAATGACATTATTTTCCACCAAAGTGAACTCCCCTCTTTGGATGTGCAAAAACAAAATGAATCTTTCATGATCATAGCGTAATACAAATTAAAAGGGATAAAGAGAACTCTTGTAGTTATTGGTTCTTCCCTTAATGTGTGTAATGTGAGACTTGCGGATAGGCTTTGCATTGATCAATCAACCATTCAACCTGATTCTTTATCCATTAAGGGATATGATAATGTCGAAAAGAAACCACTCAGGGTGATCATTATACCTCTTACCGTTGGAGTGGCCACCTTGAATACACCATCCATGTTATGCCTCATGAACTTTCATGTAATCTTATCTTAGTCAAACTGTGGATTCATGCAATGAAAGGTGTGCCTTCCACTCTTCATCACAAATGTCATATATCTACAACAACATAGTCGACACACTTGACATTGATCTTGAGCCTTATAATATCTTATAACTTGAGAAAAACAAAGAAAATTCCTTAAAGACATCAACATCAACTACACCAGTGGAACCCGTACAACATAACAACATATTGAACAAGTCACGAAGCTATTAGAAGATGATTGGGGTTCCTTGGATTTTGAACATGAATTCATGGGTGAGTACAAGATCATACAAAAATATTCACATAAGGGAAATGAAAAAGTAGATGACCCTTCAAAAAAATCCACCTCAACCACTTTAGACAACGAAACAAACTACACAACCACCTTTGACGATGCTTATCACTAACCACCAACCAATCCAAAAGCAATGAAAAAGCTATATGGAAAAGGGTATGAACTTATGAAACAAATTGTCTATAGTGGAAAAGGATTTGGTGCTAATGAACAAGGTATCCACAACCCTATAGATCCTCTCACACAACAAACAAATCATGGTCTTGGTTATTGTCCTTTGATAGAAATCTCCAAGCCTTCACTCAATATCAACACCATCACAAACAATTCATCAAAGCCAACCTTGAACCTAGTGCATCCTAAATTGATCGACACTAGTGGTCTTGATCATTCTCCTTTGCAAGCAATCCAAAAAACAAACACACCTTCACTTAATGTCAATGGCATCTCACAAAACACTCATGACTTGAACTTGTTAGATTTTACACCCTCCTGTAACAGAGAGAACCAAATCACGCAATCTAAAGATTCTTGCATAGGTATGACAACTAAAACCAAGCAAGATTTATCTTTCTAGCAAACTACAGGACCACCTTCTCCCATTGATCAAGAGGGTATCTTGTCGATACTTCTCCAAGATCGCTTGATCACCCTTCACCCTAGAACTCATAAGAAAAACTATTACAAGACTTCATTTTGTGCCTATCATAGAATTCATGGTCACTCCACTAATGATTGTAAGGCTTTGAGTAGTAAAATCCAACATTTTAAGGAGTTTGGTGTTCTTCCTTATGTGGGGGGAACCTAATTCCTCTAATTGATATTGATTTTCACTCTAGCATGCATCTTATCAATCATTTTAGCTCACCCTTTTCCTGCACTAAGTGGGGGAAAGGGGATAAATAGCCTTATCTTCGTATGTCACCTCTCATTGCCTCTTTTGTCTAGTCCTTAACCTTTCATGAACATATAAGAGCAAGCTTGGGATGTGGATGACATGCCTTAAGATGGCTCACTAGTGACATACTACCTTTTTCATGACGTAGCTTATTCGAAACATATGACTTGGCATAGAGCTTTCCGAATAAGCTCTCATGTCCTCTTCTTCTACTTTAAAGCAATTTCTCACAGTACTGGTGTTCGCAACCGCTTTAAAGTGGGGGCATAGATCACCACTCACATTTCATTACATGATTTATTTCTTCTTGTGATGCATCCTTTTCTTGGTGGAGTCATTGGGCTTGATTCCCTCCAAGAGTGTGATACTTATTTTGACACATCCTATCTTGGAAACATTAAGCACGATGTTCCCTAAGAAGAGACCTTGCACGAACTAAGAAAAATCCCTTTGAGCACATCTTACATTATTTTGGTATTTACAACAATTGTTATATGGCCACCTTGCATAATATAGCTTACATGCATGTGGTGCCATCCTATTTGTCTATGAGTGTCAAGCATACAAATTTTTGCTTACCTCATAGAACTCAAAGACCATTTTCCTTTTGTGGAACCTTATTAAAGTTATTAGGAGGTTTAAATATTTAGTATGGTTGAGCGGGAAGCCCATTCTAAGGCATTACTTTTCCCCATAGCCACCTTGTGGATTTCTCACCCCGCGGACAACCAGAAGCTCCATGGCCCCAGAGTGAGTATACTTAGGACTTCTCACCTGCCGGACAACCAAGAGCTCTGTCGCCTCAGAGTGAGTATGCATTTTTGGACAAATAGCCTAGATTTGATCCACAACGTGTTGGACAAATGGTCGAAGCTTGGTCCACCTCATTTTCATTTCTCTTCCTTATAGTTCTTGCCATTGCATGATCATGTATCTTATTTTGCCGCAAATCATTCACCTTGTGTGTGTCCTTTTGCACTCATGTTGGTTTGCCTTAGGATCTTGGATCCTGGGGGCTTGACCACTTTCTCGATCTTTGCTATCCTAGACCATTCGCATTGGTATGATTGGAACTCTTTTGAATGTCTACTTTAGTGTGAGTTTGAAGCAAGTTCATCCTCTCACTAAAGTGGGGGCTCAATGTACCATAGAAAAAGGTATTTCTTGCTTGACATGGGAAGATTTGATGATAAAATGGACTTAAGGATGCCTTGATTTAGTGTTGTGAGGTGTTTTACACATCCACACTAGGTCTTGGACCCTTGCAAACTGAATAAAATGCATCTAACGATGTCTTGTAAAGGTGTTGTAAAAGACTTTCACGCTTTTCTAGACTTAATAAACGCATTTTCCATTAATTCAAGATTATAAAATGTATTTAATTGCATCTTCACATCAATCTAGAAGGCTTGTGAATGAAGCTTAACCTTAGTCTAGTGTTGTAATGTGTCCTACACATTCACATTGGATGTTGTGCCTTTCTAGGCTAAGTGGACCTTATTTTAATGATGTAAAGTGTATTTAATCACACTTTCACATTGAATTATGTGTCCCAATCCCTAATTGACCTTTACATGATCATTAATAGGCCCCTATTACCCTATATTGTGCATCCCAAGGCATAATTTGATGAAATACCCGACAAAGTCACCATATAAACCTGATTTCCTCATTCCCCAACAACCCAGCTGGAAAATGGACACCTCTGGGACTAATTTTCCATCTGTGGCAAATGACTCCCTGCTAGGTGGGACTGATTTTCCCAAGGTGGCGACTTAGTCCCATTGGGGTCATTTTTGAGTTTTGAGCGGGAAATTTTGGAATTTAAGTTTATTATAATTCTTTCATGTCAACCTCAAGGATCCAATTAATGGTTGACTAAGGAGAATTTCCTATAAATATAAGTCTCTAAACCATAATTTACATCTCTTAACTCATTCACAACTCATTCTTCATTTTTCTTCCATCTCAAGTCAAACAAGCTAGGGTTTTATCATTTTCAAGTCATCAAGATAGCTTCCAAAGACATTCAAGGGAAAAATCTTCACCATTTGTTGCAGAAAATCAAGATCAAACATCATGGAAAGGTATTAACTCCATTATTGCATTCTTCATTACATTCTTTCTTCATTTTGGTTTAATTACCTAAAAAGAGGTTTGACCAAGGCAAACCCCCATGCCCTAACATCCAATATTTATCTTTCTTTTCTTATGTGTTTGTAGATTTAGGCATCTTGAAGAATTGTAAATCATTGAATATTACATTGCAAAGTTTTTGAATACATATCCTTGTTGACCAAGTCAAAATATCTATTAAAAGTCACTAACAGTGCCAAAAATCAGACTTTCAGAGGCAAACACCTGTTAGGAACCGAAGTGTAGACCGAGGGATCCTGTCTCCACTTTTGAATATTTAGAAGTTCAAAAGTGGACTCATTCTCCATAAGTGGTGAATGAGTCCCATTTCAAGGCCTAAAAAGTGTTCTTTGCAGTTTTGGATACCCATTTGTTTGAAACGGGCTCCAAGACAATTTCTCAAAAGTAGGATTAATTCGCCCAAAATGGTGAATGAGTCCCAATAGGAAAATTTTTCATTATCAAAAGCATTCCAACTGTCATTTCTAGTCTCCATCAAGTTCTCAGGTGCACACTTCTAGTTTCATCAAATTATGTTACAGTTTGCTTTTATTTCTAGGTATTTTTGCATTTCACAATGTGTTTTCCAACAAGTTGCATTTCAATAGTTTCCACCTAATGATCAATAGCTTTTATCAATTATTTGAATTTAGTTAATCTCATCTAGGCACATTTCATTCGTATTTCCATTATACTTGCATTATTTTGAGTGAACCACCTAGGTTTTTGGCCTATCTCTCTCCTTTTAGGTGAAAAACCCTAAGAGCGAAAGAGAGCCATAGAGCCAAAAATCTATGGTTCACCAGTATATTAGACCACAACATCTTGAAGGTTTTTGACCACTATGTATCTAAAAAATCTATATTCCAACATTTTTTAGATAGAATGAAAGGTCTTGTGAGAAATAATTATGTATAAATTATTTTAGGTTTTAATTTTAAAATTTTTGTACCATTTTCCTAAGTGATATTTTCAATAAATTGATTATCCTTTACATTGCAGCCATGAAACTGAATATTTCTACATGCATCCCTAGTTGAATAGAGAAATTTCTTCAATGTGATGGAGGAAGCATGAATTCAATACTTGGATCTATCCATAATTTTAATTGGTTATTACACATTGTATCTTTAAAGCATCTAATGCCTTTTAAATGTCATGTTTTAGTTGAGCATCCTTGCAATAAATCAAGTGGTTTTCCTTTTTTAGAGAGGTTCCACCAAGTTGACCTATTAGGGTACACTATACCCTTGGTTTGATTTACATACTCACAGTTCTCAATTTGACTTCTAATGATCTCCTAGGCTTTCCATATACTCTTCAACACATTTGATCCATTTGGCATTACTAGAAATCTACCAAGTAGAATGCCATTTAGCAAGAGTTGTTCCCATCTCTTTTCCTGTTTTGAGGCATCAGAGTGAATATTATTCAATACCAGAACCTTCCAAGGTTCATTTCCATTTAAGGCTTTAAGGATTCACTTTCCAGCGAAGGAGCTGACATGTTTTTTGAGGTCTTTCAGTCTTAATCCTCATTCCAATTTTCTTAAGCAACACCATTCCCATTTAACTAAATTATTTTTCTTATTGCCCTTCCCATCTAATTAGAGGAATTTCCTAATCTTTTTTTTCTATTTTATTTATCTAGTAACTACTAAATAACTAGATAGAAGATTAATACAAGCTATAAGAAGATAAGATTTTTTGACACACATGGAACCTTCTAGCCAATGAAAGGTATTGCTTGTTCCAATTGTAGAGTTTTTTTTTCAATTTTACTCTTAACCAAGTCCCACATATCTTTCAGACAGGGGTTAACTGTAAATGGAATGTGCAGGTACCTAACCTATTTGCTAGGTCCTCCCCATTGAAATTCAAACTTATTGAGCCAATATTTTTTTTTTTTTTGCGGGGGGGGGGTTGTACTTGTCCCAACTAAGTAATATATATTTTTCGTTAGATATTCTAGCACGTGAGACTTCACTAAAAAAATTAAGTTTGTGCATAAGATCATCTACATTTCTTTCTTCAAGGCTTACAAAAATTATAGCAACATCTGCAAATTGAATGTTTAAAAGATCATCTCCATTGGGGAGATTTAGTCCTTTAAATTTAGGTAAAAATCTAGTGAAATGTAGAAAAAAGAATGGCGGGTTACCAAAATGGGATTGATAAACTACTTAGGGACCTACTTTTCCTTCTATTTCATTAGGAAATGAGATCCCCACCTCAGATTGACTAACAACCCTTAGGTCAATCAAATTAAGGTGAGAATCTATAGATTTCCTTTTTGTGTCAAGACTTGGGTCCTTGTCAAATAGCACTTTGGGGAGAAAAAATTAAAAAACAGTAAATCAACACCAAATTGCAATATAACACTTGGTTCTTGAAGATTAAACTCAATATTGACAGAACCAAAAATTGAAATTCAGATTTGGGAAGGGAAAAAGCATGTATACTAGACACCAAAAGTCAATTTTTGAAGTTGATCTAGGACTCATTCGCCCATGGGTGAATGGGTCTTGAGTTAGGGTTTGTTTGCAACTTTCAGGAGCCTCTACTTCAAATTTGAGTCTTCCATTTTTCCTAGGTTTCAACTTCAGAAAGATGGAAATAAATTATGTAGGTGATTTTCCATGAGATGACAACATTTATAACAAATTTTCCAACTTTGGCAACTTCTTCAATTTTTCTCTTAAAGAGATCTTCAAGATTTCTTCTACCTAAATCTGCAAACATAAATCAAGAGGGGGATTTTTTTATTTTTTTTTGGTGAATGGGGATTTTCCTTGGTTAAATCTCATTTTGGCAATCAAACCTTAAATAAAAATATCATGAAAGGAATGATGAATGAACAAATCAATGCACAACTCACCAAACTCTTAAATAAACCTTGGAATGCAAATTTGCAACTTGCATGAAATGGCTTCAATGGATGTGGATCTTGAACCTTGAATCTTGATTTGATATAATGCTTTGAATATTTGAATGGATCATGAAACCTACATCACCATATTAGCTCCAATAACATGCATGATGCAAGAAGACTTTGACATGAAAATTGGATCTATTGAACAAGACAACTGAGAGGGAGGGTTGAATTAGTTGTAACAATTTTTAACCTTTAAGAACTTACACCAAAGATTAGATCAATTATCATTCACAAATACTTTACTCTATTAATGTGATTAATCATTAAGCGCAAAAGCAGAAACTAAAAAACATTACACACATAATAACACCAGATTTACGTGGAAAACCCAATAAGGGAAAAACCACGGTGAGGATTAGCTCACAATATAGAGAATATCAAAACTGAATACAAATGCTCACTTCCAGAGAATGCTCACTACCAAAATAGGACTTATTGTCTAGATTAGGACTCACTATCCAACAAGTGTTAACCACCCGAAGGGCACATTGCCACAAGATTATAAAGAAGATAGAAGAGATTTGTTTGCAGAGACAAAACAATCTCAATGCAATAGAGATTTCCACCAAAATTCACTCACACTTGCAAACATGCTTGAATGATAGAGTACACCTTCATCTCATTGCTTCCAAAAACTTACAACTAGATTTCGCACTGATCTGCTCAAACTTACATCACATACACACTGTTTCACATCTATCTTTCCTGCTTTCATCCTTCACAAACATCTCATCTTGCATTTATATCATCTTCAACTTTGAAACACATCCAAAGTCGGCCGCACACCACTTGCATTTATAAATTCAAATTAGGTCAGGGCCAAAACATTCTACAATGGAATTAGAATGAGGGTGACCAAAACAAACACTTCGACATACTTCCATAAACCTCATGAGTAGTGCTTAACACAAGGTCAACCAAACCAGTGTAAAAAACATAAATCAATTAAGCACACACAACCTTAACACTATCCAATCTTTCTAGATAACAAAATTAACTTGAACACGAACTCAACAACTTATCTTGAGAACCGCAAGACATAAGACTCAAAAAAGAAGAAATTTAGAGGAACTAAATTTCTCTTGAACCTCAACATGATACACAGAAAAGAACAGTTCACAACAAGTGAACATAACTCGCATTGTACAACAATCTAGAAACCCAAAATTTGGATATAGCAGCTTCCAACAACCATGAACAATACCTCAAATCCTCACTATCATAGCAACAAATCCTAGAGAAAAAACCAGAGAAAATACTGAATACCTACAACCTTTCTTTATTACAATTTTCTCAATATCCTTGACATATACAATCAATAATCATCATACATGACATCAATGACAACAACAACCAATTGGAAAGTAGTTAACCAATTGAAATCAATGATAACACCTTCATACTTACAACAATCTCTTCCTTTGGCATTGATGGCAACACATGATGTGAAAACCATCAAAGACAACACAATAGCTCTGAACACATTTTCACATGATTTTACTTTCTCTGCCTTAGTAGATAAGCTTTTTCGCATGATACTTTGTCCCCATTTTACATCAATGGAAAAGGAAATATATTTTTTACATTGATTTACCCTTTGACATTAAGAAAAAAATACTCTTTCAATGACAACACATGATACTACCTACTCCCCCTAAGAGGTAGCAGCCAAACATCAATCCAAAAGAAAGATAGATCCATAGGCCCACCAAACTGATGCATCTCCATATGCATCTAGTTCAAGAAAGGAGGGGAAATAACCACTAACTTCTCCTAGAGATACTCAAAAGTATCTTTAGGAAGAGCCTTCATAAATATGTCAGTAATATGATCCATCATAGGTACATACTCAAGGTTTACTTCATTTTCCACAACCTTTTCTCTCAAAAAGTGATACCTTATTGATATATGCTTTGTCCTTGAGTGCATCCTTGAATTCTTTGAAATATCAATTGCACTTGTATTATCGTAGAATATAGAAATGGGATCATCATACATTACTTTGATATCTTTCAATGTCTGTCTCATCTGCAAAACTTGTGTACAACAAGATGTCATGCTAGAAATATACTTAGCCTCTGTAGTAGATAAGGAAACTAAATTTTTCCTTTTACTCAACCATGACATGAATCTTCACCCAAGAAAGAATGCAACACCACTTGCACTTTTTTTGTCATCAACACAACCTGCCCAATCTGCATCTATATAAGCACTTAGTGTAAAATCAGTATCCCTAGGATACCACAATCCATAATTTGGAGTGCCATTCAAATATTTCAATATCCTCTTAACAATAGCATTATGTGTTTCTCTAGGATCTTCTTGAAATCTAGCCACAAGAAAAACTATATGCATGATATCTAGTCTAGTAGTAGTTAAATACAACAATCATCCAATCATAGATCTGTATTTGCTCTGATTAGCCTTAGGTGAATCATCATCTTTACTCAATTTGTAGCTAGTCACCATAGGAGTGCATACTGGTTTGGAACCATCCATCCCAAACTTCTTCAACATTTCTCTTACATACTTTGACTATGAAATAAGAGTCCCTTTCTCTATTTGATTAATTTGTATCCTAAGAAATAAATTCATCTCACCAAACATAGACATCTCAAATTCTTTTTGCATCTCTTCAGCAAACAACTTGACATTATTTCATTTCCTCTAAAGATAATGACATCAACATATACAACCACTATCAATATTTTTTCATTTTCAATTTTGAAGTACAAATTACGGTCTATCATAACTTTGTTGAAAACTTTCTGAATCAAATATCTTTCTAACCGTGCATACCAAGCTCTAGGAGCTTGCTTCAATCCGTATAATGCCTTCTTTAATCTACAAACCATATCTAGTTGATCTGATAACTGAAATCCTTTTGGTTGTTCCATGTAGACCTCTTCTTCTAACTCACCATTCGGAAATGCAAACTTAACATCCATTTGGTAAACTTTAAAATCTTTATGAGCAACAAATGATAAAATCATTATGATAGCTTCCATCCTTGCCACCAAAGTTTCTTGAAAATATATACCTTCTACTTGTGAGTAACCCTTACACACAAGTCTTGCTTTATTTCTAACCACTTCCCCATTCTCATTCAACTTGTTTCTAAATACCCATTTTGATCCAATTATGTTTTTATCTACCAGTCTAGGGACCAATTCCCAAGTTTGATTCTTCTCAATCTGCATAAGTTCTTCTTCCATAGCTTTCATCCACTGCTCATCATTACATGCTTCACTCACTATCTTCAGCTCAACTTCAGAAAGTAAGCACAAATTGATTTCACTAGCAGTAGTAGCTCTACTTCTTGTCAATACACCTTTCCTCTTGTCTCCAACCATTTGACTTTCTAAATAATTTTTTTGCACATATTTAGGTTTCTTTGGGGACACCACCAGAGCTTCTTCTTCTTCATTTTGCTTCTCTTGTTCTTCTACAACTTCTTCTAGTCTTACGCAATCAAGTTCATCAGATACATATCCATCAACTTCAATTGAATTCTTCAATGCTTCATCAAGCTTTCCATTTGTGCTCTCTACAATCTTTCTTAGTCTTTTTTTGAAACATCTGTAAGCTTTGCTTTTAGTAGAGTATCCAAGGAAGATACCTTCATCACATCTAGCATCAAACTTCCCTAGATTTTCTTCATCCCTTCTGATATAACATTTTCTTCCAAATACCTTGAAATACTTGACAATAGGAATTCTTCCACACCATAGCTCATAGGGGATCTTATTACTATTGTCTTTTTTTTGAACTAAATTGAACACATAAACAGTAGTGTGAATAGCTTCTCTCCAGTAAAATTTTGGTAGACCTGCCTTTGTAATCATTGATCTAGGAACCTCTTGAATCGTTTAGTTCTTTCTTTCAACAACTCCATTCTACTAAGGAGTTCTAGGAGAAAATAGTTGTCTTTTTATTCCATGAACTTCACAAAACATATTAAACTTATTGGAGGTGAATTCACCACCTCTGTCGGATCTCAAACATTTTATTCTCAATTTTTTTTCATTCTCTACCATAGCCTTACATTCCTTGAATCTATCTAATGCATCATATTTCTCTCTAAGAAAAGTAACCCATGTATATCTAGAGTAATCATCAATCAGAAGCATCAAGTACCTTTCACCTTGTAGACTTTTCACTCTTGTAGGACCACAAAGATTTGTATGAATCAAATTTAGTAAGACACATGTGGTTAGTGGTATTTTTCATGGATCAAGAAACAAATATGGTGCTGGTTGTAGTGTGATGTTGGTGTCTTCAAGTGGTTCAAGAAATATTATTTCTCATTTAGGCTTCAATTTATCTGCAACAATAGTGTAGCTAAGTATTAATCTCTAATCTAAGGTCTCCAACTTTTTCAAAAGAGATGGATTAATGTCCTATAAGTCTTTAGTGATAGTTAGATAGTATTGTATAATATTAGAGCTCAAAGTACAACAAATAATAATTTTTTGAAGGCCTACAAGCATAGGGTATGAGACTTGATTGATGGATTTGAAGTATTTGGTGTTGGTGTGAAAGGGGTGTTTTAACTAGGTAGTTCATCTCTTAGGTCCTAATCACTTGTTACTTAATTTTAATTAGGGTACACATAAGAAACTTATCACTTTATGTCTCAAGTCATAATATTAAGACATGTGTCATAATCTTATGTGATCTTATTTTCACCTTGGTCTATATAACCAATGGGTTTCCTTTATAATTCAATCAATCTATTGTAATCTATAATTTGAATCCTTTGATAAAATATAATTATTCTTTCATAGATGATCTCTCTTGTGCTTTCATAGAAGTTCCTAGATCTTGGGTGGCTAAATCTTGAGCCAAATCTTGCATGGCATAAAGATTTAGATACCAATTCTTACATGGTATTAGAGCTTGTGGAATTGTTTCTTGTTAGTCTTAATTGAGATATTTAGATTGTAGATGTCTTGGTATATATTGAAAAGGTGAGTATTATCTTCTCTTGTACTGAATGATGATTTGGAGAATAAAAAAATGGTATAAATACCAAATTTGGGGGTTTATTCTTTGTGGATTTATATTGCAGGTTCATTTTAGAGCTTCTTGGTGTAGATATGATCTCACCATTGAGTGTAGGGTGAAATTCATTTTTTCCTTTTTTTATGTAAATTGAAAATTTGAGGTAAGATATATGAGAGTTTCAAGTTTGGATGTGGTTTCTATATCCAAAAGTTAGCTATAATTTTGGACCATTTTGGGTAAAAATAGACCCAACCATCATGTTGATAAGGCCCAATAACCCTAAGATCAATTATCAATTCATAAAAAAAAAAAAACACTTATCTTGGGCCCCTCAAATAACTTTTCCAACCTCTTCATAGGTGTTTGTATGACTATACAATTACATCATAATTGTAGGTTTTCATTAGAAAATAAATAGTTATGTCAATGTAAGAATTCAATTTTTCAAAATATTTTAGGATTTTTTATTAATTTTTGTGTACATAAATAAATAAGAAAAAACACAATTATTTGTAATAGGGTTGTACCTTGCGTAGATGTGCATAGTAGGGTACTAGGTGGTTTAGAGGGAATAATGTGGCACGCCCTACACATAAGATATCTAGTAGTGACCATGCCACAACAACTCCCCCTAGCCCACTATAATCTCAATAAGAATATTCTACTCACCACTAGTGATCAGATATACTAATGACATCTCACAAATTTCAAAGAATATTTTGTGTCATAATGGTGAGAGAACATTCCATCCAATTCTTAGAATATTCTATCAATGTTGGAGAATATTCCCTATTGATGTTTTTGATTGATTAAGCAGGGAAAAGGGCCTTGACCCGAGCAATAGTACATCATGATAAGAACAACAAGTGGTAAGAAACATCAAAACTAGGAAGCCCACCAAACTCCCCCCCTCCCACAAATAAAATGCTTAACCAACTCCCATATGATCAAACATAACAATTCTATCATATGAATTAAAAAACCTTAATCTAGCATCAGTGGCATCCTTCCTAACCCATCTAGAGTCCTTATAAACATTTATCATAATGTTCCTACTTCAAATATAAACAACATTATAGATATTTAAGTTATGGCACCCACGGCCATAACCAGTAGCAATAGTCCTATAAAACATAGTAGAGACAATCATCAAAAATAAAAAGAAAAGAAACACAACAAAGAAACCAAGCTATGCATCCTCGATCAGCCTCCATGCTTTCATTAGGTCTTCAATAGTGTTGTTCACTGTTTCCTTTAGCTCCATTTTGCTAGCCAAGTCTTCACCATCACCCGCTGCTTTTTTATTTTTCCCATGCCAAAAATAGTAGCCATAATGGCCTTCTTCATAATAGCATCAACCACCATACACACATTCAAAATTACTTCTTCTAGGATTTCAATTATGTTTTTATCTCCTTTTTCTTGCATCCCTTTCTCCAGGACCTTCAGTCTTTCCTCAATAATTCCATTCACCAAATTTTTGAGGGCAAGAAGTTTGTTGTCCCCCGCCTTCTAATTTATCCTCTTTTCCAGAATTTGCATTCTCTCCTCAATTCTTTTAATCCTACCATTCCCATCATCCTCAACCTTTTCTTCCTCTTGGTTGGCATTTTTGTCCCTCTCTTGATTATCCATAACATTTACTTCCTCCACCTCCCGAGCTATCTCCTGATGCAACTCCTCCTCTTTTTCCTCATCACCATTACCATTCTTGCTATCCACATCTGAATCTTCCTCTTCAGTCGAGTCTCCTCCTAGACTATCAGGAACTTCTTCAATTGAGGAATCATTTTCCTCTTCTTCTTTCTTATCAAAACTCTCCAATAGGCTTTGGGTACTTTTTTCTTCAGCGCTCTATGTGCTTTTCTTACTCTCATGTCCTTTCAATGCCACCATAGCCAATATTTTTGAACTTCTTCCACTAGGGTTTAAGCCTTCCATCTCATTGTCATCATGAATAGTAATTGTTTCCACCTCTTCCCCAAGTTCACACAAAATCAATCTCCTTTTTTTAGTCCCCATCTCCATTGATTTATCCTTTCTTTTCTCTAGTGTGATCGTAAGTAAATCCTTCCATAGAGCTATGTCTAGGCTTTGGTTTTTCTTACTAGATTTCTCAGGGCTTTGGGATTCTTGCTATATTTTTTAGGTGTAGGGAGGGGACGGTCTTCAAGAATCTCAATTTTCACCGAGCTCTGGGGTTTTGGGTCTTCAATCATCCTAATAACAAGATTGTTCTGAGGGGTTCTGGACAACACAAATTTGCAAATGGTTCATATGAGGCCTTGATGTAAAGGAAGATTGGATCCATGAGTAAGACTCTAGCTAAGAGAGGAAAACAAGAAAAAAGGAAAATTTATTTTTTCCTGGTGTCTAATGTGGTTAAGGATGGGAAAGTGGTATCCATGGGCGGACTGGTAGTTGCCTTCGAGATTAAAATAATTCATACAATAAAGCATACATTATGATACAGAGGGGGAAATTTAACCCTAGAATACCCATTTTGAAATCTTTCTAGTTTTTCTTTTCCTTCAAAAAACTTCTCGAAATAGTCTTGATACTTACCATTGTTGACCTTTGCAACCTTCGTCCCTTCATAAGCCAAATTCGTTGCTTCCACAATCAGCTTCACATCCACCTTAAATTGAAGCCCGCCTAGGTTTACTTCACCATCTCTCCAAGCATTTGCAAATTTGTAATTGAGTCTTTTGTTATAGCCCTCCATTGCAACGAAATACGCAGTGAAACCCATCTGCTCAAAAAGATCCCAGAGCTCCTCATTCTTGCGAAGTGAGTCGAATTTGTGAGGTTTGGTACGCTTCCTAGGACCTCCCATATTGCTATCTGATCTATGGTCAATTTTGGGAATGAAAAGGAAATCATTTATGTTACCTTCAACGTCCACAACACTTGCAATCAAAAGCTCCACACTCTCAGTTCTAATGGTAACTCTGTGACAATTCATTTGAAAAGCAGTCGGCTTAGGGTTTTTTCTATGATTCATAAAAAAATTCACTTCTCAATACCACCTTTTTGCCTATAATCATTATTACTTGCGACAACTCTACGTCCTTTTCTAGCAATGATAGCATTTTTTTTATTCCATCTTTTATTTCTATTATCAACGTGACTCTATCTGTCACATCGAAGATCAATCCTCAAATTATACCACATGCTATTTATTTCCAAATTTTAATTTTTCCTATCTTGGTACAAACACCTCTCATCTGGTTGTCCTTTCCCATGATTACAATGCCTTTTATAAGGATTTAGCAATCCCTTTAAAACGTGCCTCTGATGCTAACCAATTGGCTTGCCAGCTTGAATCCATGGGGTCCATGTCCTCCAATGCCTTCTCCTCCCACCACTAATATTAATAATTAAGAAACCCCTCCTCATAGTCCTTTGTTTAAGTATTTTTCACCAAGTTTGTCTTTCGCTAGGAATTCTTTAATTTGATTAGGCAAATTAAAAAAGTCCCAATTTATTAAAGTTTCTTGATTTACACCAAAGATTGGCCATCGCATCTGCCACCCTATTTCCTTCCCTTATGAGTGAAAAATTTTAACACATTGAATCTCTTGCAATATGCTCTTACAATCTTCCAACAAATCTCTAATTTTCCAAGGAATATTCCCATTGTTGTTGAGATAGTCTACTATCAGCTTTGAGTCCCCTTCAACAATTACCTTGTTGTATCCCCTCTCTCTAAGAAGTCTAGCACCAATCCAAATAACAGACACCTCAAAAAAGTTATTTGTAGTTGTTCCTAAGCCTTTGTTGTAACCAATCAGGAAGGAACCCTTGTCATCTCTTATTACTCCACCACTTGCAGCCCATCCAGGATTCCCCTTTGAGCAACCATCAAAGTTGCATTTTACCCGTTTTGGATCCAAGGGGATCCAGACAGTGCTCCTTCTTATAAGCTATTTTTTCTAGTTAACATTATTTAAATCATGTGAGAGCTCCCATTATTGTTTTATGCTTAGCTCATGCTGAGTTGGTTGTTTCTTAGCCTGCTTGTACTTGCAACTTTCCATATTTTCCTGAATTTGTCTTTTAACAATTAAACATAGCTCCTTGCTAGTTCTTGTAGACTGCCTAAACACTCTATTATTCCTCTCTTTCCACAGACCCCAAGCCAAAAATGGGGGAATTTGTCCCCACAGATCGCTAATTATATTGTGGGAATAAGGGAAAAAGCTCCATCCCTCCACAAACATTTTAACATTGACAGGGAAAACCCACACCACCTTCAAATTATTAAGAAAAATCCCCAAACTTCTTGGGCATAAGAACACTGAAAAAACAAATGCATTATGGTTTCCTCTTCTTCATTACAAAGGCTACATCCATTTACAAGATGCCAACCTATTTTCTTTAGGTTTTCTATAGTGAGGATCTTTCCATGTATAACCGTCCACCAGAAGCAATTAATTTTTGGGATTAAGTTCTTCTTCCAAACCTTAAGCTAGTCAAAAGAACCCGAGACCATAGTTTGCTGCATCATTGAGTCATAAGTTGATTTAACCGAGAGCCTACCATTAGCATTTTTTGTCCAGATCCATTCATCCTTTCTATTTCTTGAAAAGAGGTCAGGGTTTCCAATTTTTTTCATAAGCAGGTCAACAACAGTGTCCCAATTCTATTGTCTACTTCCCCTGAGAACAACATTACTTAGATAGTCTTTGAAGCTTTTCCACCTGGGTCTCCAACCCTCCCACACTAGATAATTATTATTTTTTTCCCAATTTCCCTTTTCAGTCTTATTATGATTTGTTGGAGATCTCCAGAGGCTGACAGTGGGGTCGGTGTGGACCAGGGTTCATCCCAGAAATCGGTGTTGAGACCATTACCAATCCTCATTTTAGCACCTTTAATTAGCACTCCATGAGTATTAAGGAGATTATTCCAAAACACGGACCCATGAGGAAGCTCTTTCTTCCTTAGAAAACAACTAACATCCTTATTTTTAAGATACTTAGCTCTTAGGATAGTAGCCCAATCTTTTTCATTTTCCAAGAGAAACCAGCCCATTTTCAAAACCAAAGCCTTATTAAACAATTTTAATCTTCCGATGCCTAACCCACCTTCTTTCTTTGAGACACACACCTTCTCCCATTTGATGATAGCCATTCTTTTCCTTTCCTCCACTCTTGACCATAAAAATATTGTTTAAATTGTTTCAATTCTCTCAGCAACATAGGTTGGTATATTAAACATTGAAAGATAATAGATGTGAATATTCTAAAGGGAGGCCTTTAAAAGCTGAATTTTTCCTACCAAGCTCAACAATTTTCCTTTCCATCCAACCAATTTTTTCTGGACTTTCTCCACAATATAGTTCGAGAAGTTACTATTCAGCTTTTGAGAGAAAAGAGGTAGACCAAGGTAAGTAGCAGGTAATTTTGCTTCCTGACACCCCAAAATTCTTATCACTTTATCTTTCACAAGCTGGCTAGTATTGAAAAAATAAATTTTTCTCTTTTGGTAATTTATACACTATCTTGAAAAATCAACATAATTATCCAAAATAGTTTTCCATTGTTTAGCTTCAACCACTGAAGCCTCCCCCATTAGAATGGTATCATCAACAAATTGTTGATGTAAGGCCAGGGATAAGGAGGAAGCAACATAGAAACCCTTCAGGGACTTATTATTAAGTTGTTTTTGAATGTTGCGGCCAAGAGCTTCTGCCACAATGACAAAAAGGTAAGGAGACAAGGGATCTCCCTGTCTCAGCCCTCTACTAGGTGAGAAAAAACCATGGGAAATACCATTAACTAGGACCGAATACTTTGGGGTAGTAACACAGGATTTTATCAAATTGAGGAATTTCCCTTTAAAGCCAAATTTTTCCAAAATAGAAAATAAGAAATTCCAATTAACCCTGTCGTAAGATTTGGAGATGTCAAGTTTCAACACCATACTTGGATTTTTATTATAATCCATAGAGTGCAAGATCTCATGAGTGTAGACTGTTGCATCCAAAATTTGTCTTCCCTGAACAAAACCTTTTTGATTGATAGCAATCATTTTTCCAAGACCAGCTTCAACCTATTGACAATAATTTTGGAACAAATCTTATAAGTAGTGTTACATAGACTTATAGGTCTATAATCATTCATTGAAGAAACTTCATTGGATTTAGGGACAAGGCTCAAGAAGGTGGTATTCATCTGATTCAAGATTCCACCTGATCCAAAAAAATATTTAACAACAATTAAGAGGTCCATAGACACAATCTCCCAGTAGACTTGGAAGAAGTTGGGAGGAAATCCATTAGGTCCCTTTGAAGGCTCCAAAAGAGAAAACAACCTCCTTCACCTCTTCCAAAGTGACACACTTAGTTAATTCTTTCAGGTTTTCCTCTGTGATAACATTAGGTATAACCTGCAAGAATTCCCCCAAATCCAGATTGTTGACCCAGGTAATTTGAAAAGAAGGAAACAACCTCATTTTCTATTTCTTATTCCCTTTCAAGTTTAGTACCATTAGAAGTGGTGAGAGATTTTATCTTGTTTCTTCCTCTATGCTTCATAGTAGATTGGTGGAAAAACTTAGTATTCTTATCTCCTTCCTTAAGCCATTGAATCCTTGACTTCTATTTCCAAAAGATTTCCTCCTTCTTACTTATTTTGTGTCATTGGGCTCTAAGCTCCCTTTCTATTATGTAGATCTCATCATTATAGTCTCCAATCTCTATTTTATCTTGAACTTCCTTAATTTTCAAATTTAGATTCCTCTTAGTATTAAAAATATTCTCAAAAGTGTGTTTGTTCCATCCTTTAACCCTTTCCTTAATTATTTTTAACTTATGTGTTAACCTAAACATTAGGGTGCCATCAGAAGGAAGGTTCCAACATTCTTCAATTAGAGATTTAAGGTCTGGGTGAAGGGACCACATGATTTCATACCTGAAGGGGTAAGGTTTTTTAATTACCCTATCATCCCATTCCAGAAGAAGAGCACTATGATCAGAACTCGTTCTAGGAAAGGAAGTAAGAGAGATATTCTGTAAAATATTCCAATTTGAGGAGATTAGGAATCTATCCAACTTCACTTGGATGAGTTGATTACCTTGCCTTTTGTTGGTCCAAGTGGGATCTCATAAGAGGGATATCCATAAGTCCCACATAATTAATAAAGCTTGAAAGATCCATCATACTCTTTGAAAAAGTCAGTTAGACCTCCTTTTTTCTCAAAAGGGTACAACAGGCAATTAAAATCACCTCCTAGCATCCAAAGTTCATCTTTTTTTTTAATTATAGCTCTGTCCAATAGATTCCATAAGTCCAGCCTATCCAATATTGCATTTGGGCCATATATATTCCCCATATTCCATTTAATGGAAGTATCACCATCCTCCACACTAATCAAGAGGTTGTTTTTATTCTTGAATTTTAACTTAGCACTAAACCGGGAAAAATTCCAGTAGGTAGCAATCCCACCAGAGGCCCCTTCTGCATCACTGGCATCGAAACCAACACTAGGCCAAAGCCACTTCAGGGTTTTCTCAAAAGTTTCCTTTTTCATTTTTGTTTCCTAGATCAAGAGAATATTAGGTTTCACATCAACTAAGCATGCTTTCAGCACATGTTTTTTATATATGCCATTAAGACCCCTTACATTCCAAGATAGAATCTTCATAATTTCAAAGGGCTAAGGTGCAATATCAGGCTGATATTTCCCATGTTGGGAGGTTGACCTCCCTTACTTCCTTTTTAGTTTGTTCCCTGCCAATGAATCCAGGGTCCTTGATTTCCCCGTTGCCACATCTTTTGTTGTTTCTTTGACTCTTGTTTCTTTTAATTGGGGTCTACCAACTTTACTATTTCCTCCTACATCTAATTTTTTATTTTTCGTGACTTGGTGTTTATCCATCTTTTATCATCCTTGCTTTGTGACATTTGATCCTCCTCCAGAGTTGGTTCATGATGGTCTTGAGTTGGGGTCAAAAGTTGTTATTTTTGGCTTATAATTTCCCCTTCCTCCTAGGCTTCATTTTGTTGTTATTCCTGAAACATTGGAGGTGAAGTTCTTCCTTTATTTTCCTTTTCTTTATCTAAATCCATAATTTTCTCTGAAGATGGAGGGGTGGATGGTTCATTGGCGGCTTCTGAAAATAGCCTTTCCATATTATCATTAGTAATATTTTCCATATTTGGGTTAAGGGCTTTTTTTGTGATTAACAATTTTTTGTTGGGTGTTGAGATTTTTTATTTCCTTGGATTGTTCATCAAAGTCTTATTCTTCAATAAGTCATTCCCTTGTGTCTCAATTTGGGGAATCTTAGGCTCAAGAGGAGCTATTTTGCAAGCATCCTGAAGGTGCCCAAATTTATTACATCCGTAATAGAAAACTATGGCTTGCTCATATTCTAGAGGCTGAACCCATTTACCAAACTTGGATTTTAAGGTCATTGAAGTGGGTAGGACTGTATTAACCTCAACATTAACACAAATTATTGCATAGACTAATCTTGTTTTAAGAAGAGTGACTTTGTCTATGATAACCAAGGAACCAAAGGAATCTGCTATTCCTTTAAAAACCTTCTAATGCCAGAACTCAAGTGGCAACCCAGGGAGCCTAACCCAAGTTAGAGCAACATTCCCCAAATCAGCAGAGGCATCAAACCTTGGTTCACACTTGCATAAAGACAAAATATTTTTAAAACCACTATCAAAAGCCCACGGTCCACCTATGAGGACCTTTAACATATCCACGAGGATAACAAAGGTAAACAAAAAGAGACCCTTGGGCATAGCGCTTATAGAAACGTTGCCTTTGAGTTTCCAAGTGTTAGAAGCCCATTTTCGTAATTGGTCTATGTTGGGTCGTCTAGTGAAGAATTTTCCCACCAAAGAAAACTTTAACCCCTCCATGGAATCATTCAAAATATCATTCGGGATATCCACTTTGTCCCCATCCATAATACAAAAATCCGTCACGAATTTTTGAGGTGTCCTTGTCGAAATTTGACCTCCAACAAGCTTATCCACAAAGGAAGCCTTTTGGGCATCTAGGCCAAGACAAATTTTCCTTCAGAAGAAAAAATAGGGTTTTTCAAACCCCCATGATACAAGAAAATATGCTCAGAGCACGGGGTGGTCCTCCCACACGGAGAGGCAACATTATTCTAGGGAATAGCGGACAACTTTGGTGGGGGAGCCTCCATGGGGCCCCCTCCAGGCTGATTCATCGAGTAGCAAAGTTGTAGAAATTCAGAGTGCGCCTTAGGGGTTATAATATCAATACATTCCCTATTGATGTTAGCATAATTTCATCGTGATGTTAGTAGGTTCCTACATATTTTGAGCCCCCTTCACCATGGGAGTTTTTTATTTCATAGTTCGACTTTAAAGACTCGTAACTTAGTCATTCATTCTCTATTTTTCAATTATATTTTTTATTTTGGCTATAATTTTTTTCTCTTCATAGTGATGCAATTTGTTTTTAATTTTGGTGCATTTTTTTTCTATAAATTGCATATTCTCATACATTTTGTTGAACCATTCTCATTTTGGGAAATCTCATAAATCCATTTTCTCTCCTAGAGTAACATTTTTTAGTACAATTTTATTTGAAAGTGCATAATTTTTCATGTACTTTGTAGTGGTGTGATTAGATTGATCCCATTCTATGTATAAATTTTCCTTTAATTTTGTTGCCAAATTTGGTATTTCTATGCTCAGATCAAGTCCACTTTGCTATTTTTGGCAAGTGACAGCTACAATCACATTAAGACTAAAGTACTAGATCATATATTGTTGGGGGCTCTCATGATTGAGTTATTTTTTTGGGAAAACATTATGCTTTTATTGGATTACATCTCTTGATTGGTCTATTGTGTGACTAAAGTTGAGGAGTTTTTCATGGGTATCAAAACACACCCTACTATAATCAATTTGGATATATAGAACTATAATTCTTGGTGAGATGGAATCCTAACACATTGTAGATGGCTTAATCTTTTTCCCTATCTCCATGGACTAGTCCCTAAACTATCATCATATTAGAAGGGAGTTGTGTGGGACATAAAGACTAAACATATCTTAGGATTAATTGGTTGCAGTTATGATATTGACACACAAATGGCCACTAATGGTATTGAGTTCCCTTGTGACCTTATGAAAAAACTTTGGGATATGTATGGAGACTCAAATGAACCTTCATTCCTAGAGGATCCTATTGCAGATTTTCTTCTTCCACTTGATGATTTTTGACCAATTAATGATAAGAAAATTGTAGTTATTGCTAGATGGAACTTTAGGTATTATTATCTTGCTGATAGAGAGACTTCTCCTCCTCCTAAAAAGACTTCCATTAAGACTTCAGTTTCTATGGCTCCTAATCCAAAATTAGAGGGTTCATATTCTTTATCTATGAGTCAATATCTTGAGGTTGAGGACTCTAGTAATCTAGCATTGGTAGAATCATTTGGTGTTCACACTCAATAATCTTGTGTGGAAACAACATTATTTAGGGATGATAAATGAATTCAAATTACATGCATTAATATTTCATCTCATTCATCTAATTTTTCATTTTATTATGCTTTTGTTTCCATAGTTTAGGGTTCTTGTGATTTAGTGTAGTAGGACATAGACTGTCTTCCAGATATGGCTACTTGGTATGGATACTTGAAAGACATTGTAGGATTGTTTGTAGAATCCCACATTTTAGATTTGGGAGATAATATTTATTGCATTCATATTCTCGTTGATGGAGATGATTCTTCTTTAGTTGTTGTGAGGGAACACTTTGCCCCACTTGTTCATCTCTACATGATCATTCTTCACAATTTGACATCAATGTGGATAATTTTGAGTAGCATTTGGAGGATGATTATTTATCTTTAGAGGATATATATTTTTCTTTTTATTGTGCTTATAATCATCTCCATTAAGTTATGGATTGTCATGTTCATTATTGTTGCTCAGATTACCTGACTTGTTTGTGGTAGCTTTTGGAATTGACAAGGGGGCACTTGAGTAGAATTCAAAACTTCAAAAATATTCATCTTTATTCCCTCATATTCCTTTCATGAATGGGAATACATATTGCATACTATCTTGGTTTTATTTCTTCCTAAGGGGATTCAACATTATTATATCATCATTATTCATTGTTGGGAATCTACCATCATTGCATGAGACTCTACTTTGAGGGGGGATACATAGTATATCTTCTTCTTCTATCTTATGGGGATTTTTCCTTGCATGGGGTTTTTCAACATTATTATTCTTTTTGAGAATTTAAATTTTTTCTCATTTTTGGGGAGGTGTTTTTCCCATCAATTTTCCTCCTTTTGTCCATTTGTGAGAAATTATATTCATACATGGGTACCTACCATGCCCTAGTAGTCATGAATCATCATTATCTTTGAATTATTGCATGATTTACATTAATTTTTTCCTCCCTAAGTTTCACTTAAGGGGAGTTTTAGTTTTAGTGTGAAAGGGGTATTTTACCTAGCTAGTTCATCACCCAGGTCCTAATCGCACTTGTTACATAAGTTTACTTAGGGTACACATAGGATACATATTGCTTTATGTCACAAATCATAAGATTAAGATACATTTCATAATCTTATGCAATCTTATGTTCACCTTTCCCTATATAACAAAGGGATTCCCTTTGTAATTCAATAAATCCATTATATTCTATCATTTTTATCCTTTGATAGAATAACATTATTTTTTCATAGTTGATCTCTCTTGTTCTTTCATAGAAGTTCCTAGTTATTGGGTGACTACAATCTTCAACCAAATCTTTCATGGTGTAGAGAATTCTATAAAAATTTTTTTATATAAACCATACCTAGAGGGAAAAATAAGCATGATGATAAACTTGTAGTATTTGGGTTCAATTTGACATACCAACACATATTTTAGAAAAGAGGGAACAATATATCAAGCTTCTTATGAGGCTTTATATCCCAGGTAACCAAATAAATTGGAAAGTTTTTGAGAATGATCAACAAATAGTTAATTTTATGCAAGAGGAGGTAGAGTTGGCTTCCAAAAATTAGTCCAAGTTGTAACAATAATATAGAGACCAAATCATGCAGCTAAGTACCAAAAAATTGCTAAAGAGTCTCAACACTCTAGAGGGAATTTTCAACTCAGATGACTATTTGAGAAATAAGAAGATGAACTTGGTTGTAAGGAAGAGTGACTATAATAGAAGATAAAACGTTGAAGTTGGGAAAGGTATTCTCTAAGTATAAACAAAAAATCTATATTAATATTTACCATTATTATTTTGATGTAGTTGGATAGACCTATGAAGACCTAAAATGTTTTAACCCTAGTTTGGCCCATCATACTATTGAACTGGACCCTTATGCAAAGCCTATTCAGTAGAAGAAAATGCATTCCAACCCCAAGATTAAACCCTCGATAAGGAAGGAGATGGCCAAGTTAATAGAAGCAAAGATCATTTTTCCCATTAAGAAATATTCTTGGGTGGCAAGCTTGGTCCCTATAAAGAACATTATCCCCTCCCTTTCATGGAGAATATTCTATAGAATTTTAGTGGATAAAAAAAAATCTTCTTTGATGGGTAATTAGGTTATAATTAAATTATGGTCCAAGAATAAGACCAACACAAAACAACATTTACCACTAAGTGTGATACAATGCATATTGTAAAATTCCCTTTGGGTTGACCAATGTCAATGTAGCCTTTTAGAGGGCGATGGACATGGATTTCAAGGGTGTGCTAGCAAATTTTGTTTTGATCTTCTTAGATGATATCACATTTTTTGTAAAGCATACAAGTAATCACTTTAACCATCTTGAGTAGGTCTTCAAAAAGTGAAAATAGTATGGTGTATCCTTGAATCCAAACAATTGTGTTTTCCACACACCAAGGAAAATTACTTGAGCACATACTCTCTATAGAGGGTATTGATATTAATCTAGAAAGAGTGGAGGAGATAATTTCTATTACCTCCCTAGTCACAAGAAATCCATGAAAATATTTATATGAAGGATTAAATTTGTAAGAAAGTTCAATCCTAACCTTGCTACTATTGTAAAAACTATCACCCTATGCTTAAAAATAATATGGCATTTAGCTAGACAAGGAAGGGAAGGCTAGTTTTGAGGCCATCAATAAATAAATTACCTAATTTCTCTTACACTTTCCTACCCAAACTATGAAAATTACTTCATCCTATGCACCTTTAGAGGAGAATTGAGCATATCGAGTATCTTAACACAACTAAATAATGACAACTTGGAGCACCCCATTGCCTTCTTTTTGAAGGGATTAAGGACAATGAGCTCAATTACAGATATGTGAAATGTAAATTCCTTACTATTTCCTTGGCCTTAAAAAATTTAGACATATAGTTTTCCAACAACAAGATCCATCTGATGGTCCCTCATAGTAGTGTCAAGGAATTCCTCTTGAGTAGGGAAATCAATGAGAAAAGAGCTAGATGGATCATAAAATTTATGGAATATGATGTAGATATCAAGATCAAAAAGCTTGTGAGGGGAAAGGAGTTATGTGAACAACTTGTATCTCCCTTTGAGACTCATACAAAAGCTACCTTTGTGTTGCAAGAAGACCAACCAACTACCATTGATGTGCATAACAACTAGGTACATGACATGATCACTTTTTGTTGGAAGCTAGATACCCTATGAATTTGGATAGGACTAAAAGAAGACATTTCAGGTTCCAAACCACTTTCTATGTATTAGTTTATAGAATAATGCTTAGAAAATACCTCAATGGAGTTTTGTTGAGATGCATTGAGGAAGATTAGGTTAGTATCTAATATTGGAATAATTTTATGATGTCTCATTAGGTGGCCAATTCTCTACAAAGACCACTAATATTAAGGTAATGAGGGTTGGTTATTATTGGTCAACCTTATTTAATTATTCTCATAGATGGGTGAAGATTTGTAGAAGGCATGGATTTTTCACAAGAAAACAAAGGTTAGCTACTCTCCCTCTTCATCTCATTCAAAAAAATAATCATTTGAACAATGGGGATTGGACTTCATTGGAATGATAAATCCACCATCTAGTGCTATCCATAAATGAATTTTAGTCACTACATACTATTTCAATAGATAGATAGGGATAATTACATCAAAGGATGCTAAAAAGGTTTCAATTATGGAATTCCTAGTTGTAATGATAATTAGGTTTAGTTTTCCTTTCACTGGATCATCATCTTTGATAATGTTAAAGAATTTATTAGCACCCAAATTACTGAGTGGGTAGGTAAGCATGGAATATAATTGAAGACCTCATCAAATTATTAACTTAAGGGTAATGGCTTGGTTAAGTCCAACAAAAACCTAATCAATATAATTAAGAGAACCATTGAAGATAATTAGAGGTCTTGGCATAGTGTGATTAAGATAGCCCTTTTGGTTGATATAATCCATCCAAAGAGAGCTATTGCAATTCCCCTTTCATGTAACTTATTTATGGAATGGAAGCAAGTCCCCCATTATCACTATAGCTATCATAATAGCTAGAGATGTTATAAAATGATGCAATTACATTGAATTTGGTTGATCTAATGGAGTTGGAGGAGATAAAAAACAAGGACTCGGATACCCTTGATACTCACCAATCATGGGTCAAGAGGAATTTTTATAATAATTCTATCAAAAGAGTGTTCAAACAGGGAGATTTTGTGTTGAAGTGGAATGTAGATGGAGTGAAATTTGAAAGACATACAAATTTTGATGCCATTTGGAGTGGTCCAAATATAGTCACCAGCTATAAAGAGGCCAACACATTCAATCTTTCTAGGCTAGATGCTAAAGTTATTCCAATCCCAGTACGTGGGATACATCTCAAGTCTTCTTTTGGGGCTAAAATTGTAATGAATCAAGTATGCATTAACTTATTTGTTATTTTTTCCAACAATTTTTTTTGTACACTTTGCATTCTCATTAGAAGTATACATGATCTAGGTCTCTTTTTGTTTTCCTCCAAGTTCATTTTGCACATGTTGTTCCCTATTTTGTGGTGTTTTGAGGAAAACCCTTTTTTATTTGTTATTAAACCTTGAATTTGTGCCCAATGGATGCTTAAAGCTTCTAGATTTCATGTTTAGTAGGAAAACATCCTACAAAAGTTACCAAAATGTTGAAAACTTGTGCCCTATTTGTTTCTTCCCACTAGTGATAATCAATGAAGAAATTATTATGGTTCCATCCATGTCAAATATTCTTTTGATATTATTGACTTTCCTTTCCTTGTCCTTAGCCAATTTTCAAATTTTAAAAATCATGAAATTGACTAAGTGTGAGGGTTGTCTAAGTTTCCTATGTCGTAGAGTTCCCAAATGGGTATTTCCAATTCAAATTTTGGGAATTTTGGATGAAAATTGATGAAGCTATGAGTGCTTTTCAGAACCACCAAAATATCTTATGGTTCTTGGTTCACACTCTTCCCTTGACCTTATAGTTTCATACCTTAGCCATTAAGCAATAAGATTCGTCGAGGCTTTTATTGGTTCCTAAAGCTATAGAAACCTCATATTGGTTCATGGTTCCAGATGATCCCATGATGAATCATGGAGCTGAGATGAAGAAGAATATGAAGGAAATTAAAGCATCAAAGCTTCCTAAGGTTTGTATAACTATAGGAACCTTTGACAAGTTCTAGTTCACATCTCCATCTTTGAATGGCTAAGACATATGGAACATAAAAGTGACTAAGAAAAGTTATAAATTTTTTTTGATGGTTCTCCAAGCTATAGGAACATTCAATGAGTTCCTAGTTTCCCTCGAATCTATGATCCTTTACAAGGGAATAAGAGAAAATAAGGAATCTACACATAACAAGCAAAGGTTCAAAGAGAATAAATTAAAATTTTGATGGAATTTTTGGGGTCTACAAGATCTTATGAGAGTTTCAGGCTGATAGGATATAACCCAAAGGAATCCAAATTCTAGTAATTCAAAGTTTGTAGATATTTGAGTGTCTATTGGACATTGTGGGAGTTTTTAAGGTATCAATACATGTTTACATACTGATCCAAGTCTCACATGGTCAATTCCAAAGGTTTTTTCAACATGGTCAATTTTGAGATGTTTTCCCATAAAGTTCAGTAGCAAGTCCCAATCCCACATGATTTAGATGAGGGTCTCAATAATGCACATGTCTTGATAGAGTTTGAAATTATCTAAGGATGGATTTGTGGATAAGAGTAAGTGAATTTCCCAAAAAAATAGATGGAAGAAAACCTCATGCAAAGTTTAGATGGGATGAAAATTCCCAAAAGGTTCACTAGGAGACCAATGTTTTACATGTTCATTTGGAGGTTCAAGTTCCACAAAAGCCAAAAGTTGAATGAATAGACAACATGTGTATAATTCTAAGTGAATTGGTCCATTGTTCAAAGGGTGTAATTCAAATGAGGGTCCAATATTTGTACGGGCTTGATGCTAGCCACCTTTTAACATGGATCTAATGTTGCTTGATTTTTTATAATATTCAAATGGTGCCAAATTTTCCACATATTTGGATGGGGAACAAATTTCCACAAAGATAAGGAAGAATGGAATGAAGGTGCCTAAAGAAGCATGAAAGGAGAGGGCAACATTTTTGGAATCTTGAAGACTTTGTAGAGATTTTAGCAAAATCCAAAATTATCCCAATGCATGGTATTTTCCCACCATATCCAAAAGGATTCCAAAGTTTTGTAAAGTCCAACAAGGGCCAATTTTCCCATAAACTACAACTTTGATAAGAACAAAGAATGCAGGACCTTGTAGAAATTCTAATGATGCCAAGACACATCCACATCTTAACTAAAGTTATGCTAATACAAGATGAAAGTTTAATCTCCATAAAATCAAAGAATAAGGATCCAATAAAGAAAAATGGGTGGTAGAGAGGTTTTATAGAGTTACAAGGGTCTACAAGATTATGTGAAGGTTTTAGAGATGATGGGATATATCCATATCTTGAACAAATTTATGCATTTTCATTAAAATGATGGTAAGTATACATATTCGGATGAGGGTAATTTTTTTGAAAAGACTAAAATAGAGGGATAAATCCTTGGAAAATAAAATTAATGTTGCAACAACTCCTACAACTACAAAACATTGATATGTAGATGCCCCATAAGGGGTTTTAACTCATTTTTCACAAATTCTAAAGTGAAAGGAAATACCTATGCTATATTTATTTAATTGTAAACCCCTGAAATAGAGGGATAAATCCTTGGAAAATAACATTAATGCTGCAAAAAATCCTACAACTACCAAACATTGATATGTAGAGGCCCTATAAGGGGTTTTAACTCATTTTTCACAAATTCTAAAGTGAAAGGCAATACCTATGCTATATTTATTTAATTGAAAACCCCTTTTTTGATAGAAGGCCAAACCTAATCTCAAATTTTTGGTGGATTTCATGGGGATTTCTACCCTTCCTCCATAAAATCATCAATGTAAAAACATGGTAAGGGTATTTTGGGATAATTTTCATGCCTTTCAAAGGGGATTCCCGTGCATATATGTTTGGTACCATTGCAAGGTTGTGGCTAGGTTTTCTTTTCTTATTACGTAATCCTTTCCCCTACACCCTTTTGATATTTAAAAGTAACTTTGTGCTCATTGCAAAGGTTTCTTCCCTTTTTTCTTTAGTAGATACATGCATTTTAAATCTCTGCAACTGTCAACTAGCTTCATGCCTCTGGATAAATAAAACCACTATTTTACCTCTTCTCATAGCTTTCATACTATGCAAATACTTTTTCCTCTATGATTGTATAATTATTTATATGTTTTCTATGATTTGATGTTGTGTTAAACTTATTTACGAGTGCTAAATATGGATTAACTCTTTCCCTCTCATTATTTGAAAAAACCTAACCTTCATTCAAACCTTTAGGAACTGGCATAATAGAGAACTATGTGAGTTCCCTAAGAAATTATTCATTTCTTTATGGTGTAGTGGGAATGAAGAAAAATCATTTATTCTAGGTACATCACCACCATTTCATTTTCTACATTTATCTCTTCCCTTTTACCTTTGCAAGTTGATAGAATAGGGTTAATCTTAGAGTTATTTAGTGTTGGATTGGACCAATATTGCTACATTTAGGTTACAATTTGGAGGTTTCATTTCATATGCAAGGTCCCACACATTGAGATCAATCCCATGTTTCACTACAATGTTGAACAATAGGTTTAACATGGGCGCAATTCCAGTGACAACTAATCTCTAATCACTCTTTTTGAAATCTTATGTATACTCTCACACATTTATTTGATATCCTTGCAACTTCAAATTATTTCTTTGTAGAATTTCTCATGTCTATAACTAATTGAATCTTGAAAAAGCATCTTCTTACCACTTCACAACTTCTTGAGCGAAGCCTTTAGAGTGTTTCCCCTTTACAAATGGGTATTTGTAGGGTATGTGGCTGACTTTTTTTTTTTTACCCAAAATTGATGAAACAAAAAGGGCTTTAGAAGGAGATTCTCAACTTTCCACTCAATATAAATTATGCCTTACTTTGAATTTAATAACCAATTATTATTTATTTCTATTTAAATTACTAAATCCCCATTGATAAGTTACTGAAAAACATCTATAGCTTAAACGTATCACATTTTTTGAATCCAAAATAGAAGGCCACACTCTATGCAAGCTTCAGATAATATAGTAGGGATTAAAAAAAATGAAAAATTGAATTTCATGAATTTTGACCAAGTTAAGGTGGTTAGACATACAATTTTTTTATATTTTTTAAAGTTGTAATAAAAAAATTCATAATTAATTATTTACTTGAAAAAAATACAAAAAAAATATGCATAACATCCCATGAGTCCTCTAATTATGATCTAAAAATATTATAAAAAAATACTATCATTTTGTGGTTAGGTGGTCAATGCATACCTACTTCTTTATTTTTTCCCCGAATTTAAGCACTACTACATTGAAATTTCAAATTTTCACCAAATAGGATTTTTTATTTTTAAATAAACCTTAGTAGTAGTTTAGAAACTACATTCAATTTTCTACAGATTCTATTCTTACATATTTTTGAAATAATATAGATAACTTATTCAAATTTTTATGTCAAGTTGCCTAACTCTGATTTTTCTGAATTTTTTGCCACTTAAGGGCCTGTTTTTCCCATGATGATCCTGCACATACCCAAATACTTTTATTATTGTTTCAATTCTATTTCCATGTGGCTATGTCTGTGTAGCTTCTATATTTACTTTTATAAGTTTATTCTAATATTGTAGCCACGATAACTATTACTTAAAGAAAAAAATGGAGCCACATTCTAACCTTGGTGTCTTATTACTTTTATTACCCATTTTCGTTTCTAATCATAAAGCACCATGCATGGAAAGGATAATAAATTTAATTGCTTCCTATAAATTCATTTATTATTCCTAGAAGATAATAAATTAGGATAGTACATATTGAATATACGATAGACTTGAAATAGAATGAACATGGGACTAAATAAGGGAGGTTGTAGTGTCCCTCCAGTTACGACACTTTGTCTTAGTTTGTTCAGTTTGGATGATAGTTGCTTTTGATACTATGTTGTTTATTTTCAGTTATGACTTTGACATTATGTTTACTATGTTGATGATACATTTGATATCCTGATCATCTGATTATGTTCGTGAGATGACATTATGGTAGACATGTGTGTGTTATGGTTTATGTTGTTTATGAGTTTCTATGAGGTTATCATGATGTATTTGTTGTTTATGATATAATGATGCTTGTTAGCTTGGCGAAGAAGATAGTGTAGTACAACTCACTCGTGAGTACCCTACTACGCTGCGACTCTTCTTCACGGTGTGTTTTCTAATATATGATGATATGTTTAACAGTGTTGTTTTATGTAGTTGTAGGTACGGGGTATCAGCTCCAACTGCTTGTTGGGTTTGAGCGTGCCCTAACCCAATGGAAATATGTGGTTTCAGAGATAGTGTCAGGTTTTTCATTAGCCATTGTTCTTCATTGAATGAGTATCTATTTGTCACCGATGTTGTTTTGTTGTCGGTTTTCATTGTGTCATTCTTGTTTGTGTTGTTTTGTTTGGGAATTAATTATTTTAGTTAAAAGATTATTTAATTAACATAGTTGATTTAATGTAAATTTTGTTTAAATATTAGATTGAAATGTTTATGTTATTGTTTGATTTATTAAATTAAATTAAACAAGTTATTTATTTAAAAGTGAATATTAATTTTGTGAAAAGGAATTTATTTAAATGCAATTGTTGAATTAATTGTGCAAACTAAATTTATTTGAAAATTAGATATTTTAAAAGATGTTTTCAACATGTTATGGATTTTGGATTTGGAGTTGAAAATATGATCTTGAGTAAAATGGTTAAGTTAGAACTAATTGATCAACTTTGAATGCATGACTGACAATCAATTAAGGTTTGTAACTTTGAGGTAATTAAAATGCATTAAAAAGCATTTAAAAGCTTTTTGTGTGAGCAATTTCATACACGGTGATTTTTTTGAAAAGTTATTCATGACAGTGGTTTTGAAAAAATACTGCACAATTTTTTTTTAAAAAGTTTTTATCACAGTTTTGATTGTAGAAATATTTTGGGGATCAAATTGTTCGGATTTCTTCATCAAGTTCTGGTGTTTTGAATGGGATAAACAGAAGCTTTAGATTTTTTTTCAGCTCAGCTATCAAGCTTAACCAATTTTTCTTCTTTTGGGTTTTTGGTAATTTCTTGAGTAAATTTTGTGGAAAAGAATTTCTTTACCAAACTTGCACATGCAACAGAGAAATAATTAGAACGAGTTTTCAAGTTTTAAAGAGAAAAGTAGCAAAACAAAGATATATAAAATCTAATGAAATATGGTTATATAAAATCACTATTTTAAAAGAAATTGTTATTTCTTAATGTCTGGAATCTTGTCCATTTCTTATCTTTAATTTAACTTATATAAAACAAAGCTCAACTCCATCTGTTTTTCTTTTGGTACGCTGCTTAAAGTGTTAACCTTGAATCTAGATCGTAGTTAATGTATTTGGTCATCACCTCTCTCTTAAGCAAATTTCTCTAGCCACAACCTGAATTGATAGTATTGGCTTATCAACTGAAAAGTTGGATATTCTTTCCTGCATCGTTTATATTTATCTTAGCACAACCTTTAGGGGAATCTATTGGAGCAATTTTATACCTTGGTTTAATATCAAATTCGAACCATCAAGGAAGTTTATCAAGCCATTTTCTTGACCATCATTAGGTGTATATTCTTTCATAAATTTTTTTTGGTTGCTCCCAAATTAAACAGAAAATGTAATCCTCAAATGCACGTTTTAAGTCAACAAAACTATTAACTCAACATGTATCGATTTTGGGGTTAGGAGGGATGGTTTTTATACTTATCATTCTTTTCTTGCATGTTTCCTTGTACCAGCGCCATTGCTTGTTATTGATGAGAATTGTTTTAATCTTTTTGGAATAATCCCTTCGCGGTTTCCTCGTTTATCTTTGCTTTGTGAATATCTTTCTTGTGATACCAGTGTTGTTTTCTTCTAACGATTATCTAATTTTCAGATTGTTAAGATGTCTTGAGAATGTTTGATTCTCTCCATCTACTTTTCCTTCTGTCTGTGTGTGGTTTGCATGGCACTTTTAGAGCTTTAAGTCTTTAATCATCATTGTTGTAAGTTGCATGCCTTAACTAGACATCAGATTTTCCTTGAGTTTATTTTATCTCCTTTATGTGCATGGAATAGTGTAAAATTTTGTTTGAATTTAGAATCTTCTTAAATCTTAGAGTATCTGTTTAGATATTTTATGGACTGCGCCTATAATGCGCCTCCCTTAACTCCTTTGTTTTGTCTAATGTTTGCTTGCAGATTTTTTATTTTATTACAATGCATGTTACTGTGTATTGGTAAATTGCATGTGCCTATTTGTATGCATTTTTATTTATTTCTTTACTTCAGTTTGCTTCACTTAAACTCGTGTTGAAATTGGCATCTTTACGATATTTTTATATATTTATGCCAATATGTGTAATCGAAATTCTTTTGGATATTTCTTAAAATTTTGATTTAAATGAATGTTAAATTTAAATTTAGCATATCATGGAACAAATAAATGTTTACATGCAATTTAAATGTTTTTTTAAAGTTTGAATGTTTCTATTTAAGTTAAATTGGGTTATCGTGTGATTGTTCATGTCATCTTTTTAAATGAATAATAATTCTTAGGAGTTTTGTATAAAAGAATATGGCTTATAGATTGTATTTATGAGATAACTAGTATTACTATTCTTTGTTATGGTTTTGGTATTTAAAGAAACTTGAAGTTGAATATTTAAGTGGTAATTCAGGAATTTTGGTTCTCCAGAGGCTAAGAGAGTGGAATTGTCTTGGGTGTGTGCAAGAAGTTGAGTCCACTTTTTGGCCAAAAAGTGGAAGTGTTTTTCTTGATTTTCAGAATTTGACACATTTGACCTTAAAATTTGAAGCACTTAGAGATGAAATCTTTAAAAAGGTCACTGATCATAAAATGTAGTGCTTGGAGTCTAGTTTCCAAATATGTAATTTATTTCAATACCCAGATTGTACAAATTGAGTTTCAATAGGCGTTTCTCAAAATCACTGTTTAAAAGTCACTTTTTTACTATACCACATGCACGTGTACGACATCCATATTCTGACTTAAATTGTCGTATTTTTCTAAATCCTTTTGGGAAAATATTTGTGACTCACTGAAGCTTGTTCTTGATATTTTTTTGTAATTTTTTATTGAATTTTTTTTTTGTTAAATTTTTATTAGGCAGATTTGTCATTTTGAAAAATCGTGTACGACATGCATAAGATGACCCAAACTTATCATTTTTGATTTTTAAAAAAAAAATTGAAAAAAATTGTCCGAAGTTTATTCTCGTGCAATCCGTTTGTCAAAATGTTATGTTGATCAAAAGTTATTAAAATAGTAAAAAACCTTGATATTTAAAGTTTATGGACCAATTTTATTAGAAATTAATTGAAAAATAGAAAAAATAATCCAGTTGCAAAAAAAAATACATATTTAGAATCTGCATTGTCTCATCTAAAATGGGTTTTAATTTCGTCAAAAAATTCTGCAAAAAAAGTCGTCAACCATATGTCCAAAGTTGGTATTTTTCGTTGACATTGTTAGGACCTTCAACTTGCAGATCAAACCAGGTTGAAGGCCTAGGTTCGGATTTCCAATGCTTTTCCCGAACCAAAATCCTAGGAAAAAACCTGACCACCAAGCTAATAGAAATTCAAATTTTAAAAAACGGGATCGCGCTTTATAAAACGGGATCCCATTTTATAATCAGGATCCCATTCCTTAGTTTATAATATTCAGACCGTTGGGAGGGAAACGGGATCCCATTTCCCTTCCAACGGTCCCCACATTGAATATTAGAGAACGAGATCCCGATTATAGGACGGGATCCCAGTTTTTATAAACGGGATCCTGTTTCTTTTATTTAAATTTACTACAAAAAATTACTGTGAAGTCTGCAACTTCACATGTACGGCTGAGAGCAGTAAAAGTAAACTATTTTTCATGAGCTATTGTATTTATAGGCGGTGAACTTTATTTTTAGTTGATTTTATCAAACAAGGCATCATGTACACCATTTTTGAAGTGGAATTGTGTTATTTTTGTGCTTGTTAGGAGGAAAAAAAGGTCTTCAACTTGCAATATGGATTGAATTTTTCAAAGGAGGCATGAAAAAAACAATTTTTAAAGTGGAATTGTGCTAGTTTTCTACTTGTTTTGAGGAACACAAGAGGAAGAATTTTGTCCTAATAGGTATTCAACTTCCAATTTGGATTGAATATTTTGAAGAATTTCACTATTAACATTCATTTGTGCTTGAGAATTTTATAATCATGGGAGATAAAGCTCTTAATAAAGAAGAAGACATTGACTCCTCAAGAATTTGAAGCAAATAGAGAGAAGGAGAGAAAAAGGAAAAGAGAAAGAAGAATGAGAATGAAATCAATGAATGATGGTGGAGCAACCAATTCCACAACTATTGAAGATGAAAACATTGAGGATACCATGGTTGTAGATGAAGCTAATTTGCAAGGATTCAATTTGGAGAAGAATATGATTATACAAACAAGTCCTACTATGTCTTCAAATCCCTCTTTGAATGCTATGGAGAATGTTTCAATATGCACAAATCCAGGTACGTCTTCAAATCTACATGTTAGTGAAATGGTAAATTTGTATGTAGAAGTTTTACAAGATGTTGGACTTAATGATGTTGACATTAACAATATTCAGAGAGAGATGAAACTTTATAGAATTTGTTGAAACAAAAGAAAAATATTTTGTTGCAAATGAAATCGAATGATCATTTTCTTGAAAATGAAAACTAAACTTGTATTTTTGATGAAATGAAATGAAAATGAAAATGAAAACTATTTTGTTGATGAAAATGTAAATGAAAATGAAGATGAAGATGAAAATGAAGATGAAAATCTAGAATGTGATTTTGAATTTAATGAAAATACTTTTTTTAAAAATTGGAAGTGGTGTTTTCGATAATCTTCCCGGTCAAATTTCTTGGAGGCAAATAAGAACACATGCGAATAGAATATACACCAAATTCTTTTATCGTAAAAAAATTGCATTTCAATGTCAACTAATGATGCAATTGATGAGAATGAAAAAAATGAGGAAAGTAATGAAAGGTTAGGCTTTTATGTTAAACCAAAAAGAAAAGATCAATCATTAAAACATGCTATGTCTACTGTTGCTAGTGCCATTCAATCTATTGGAAAAAATAGTCGATCTAAAGATAAAAACGCAGCAAGAAGAGCTATAACTACTGCTATAGTTAATAAAGCAACTTTGAATAAAAAAAGAATGCAGGGCAATATTAGTGAAGTTTTAAAAATACATCCTAAAAACATTGCTAAGAGCGGCAAAAAAAGAGAAAGTATAGAAATGATCCTATCAATCAATGTTGGAGTTTCAGTGGACGACTACCGAGGTCTGATATAAAATTGAATGTTGAAATTAAATCTTTGATCGAAAAATATTGGCATGATAATACTAGGGTTTCATCTAATGCTAGAGATGTTTTAAAATTAAGGGTGGGGTCCAAAGTTCGTGATCCTCACCCAAAACACCTATTAGATACAACACAAACTGAATTTTATAGAAAATTTTGTAACGATTCAGTGTTACCTGGTAATATTAAAATAAGTCAAAGGTCTTTTGAAAAATGTAAACCCTAGTATGTAAAAATTAATAAGCAACGAATATCTTGTTGTTGTAAAATACAAGTTCAATTTCATTATTTTTATGATGTTTTTAGATATATACATTGTACCTTGCATACTAACATGATTATACAGGATTGTGGTATTGATATGCCACTTGAAGCAATAAGAGAGTTTATTTCAGGTTTGTTTTGTGAAAAATATAATGATAAATTATTTTATTTAAGTTCTTGTATCGATAATGTATTAACCTGGGTGGAATGTTTTATTTTAAGAATTTGTTTGCATGAAAGTGTTGGATCATGATTTGGACAACAATTAGTAGATGTCAAAAGATTTAGGGAATGTTCAATTTTTCTTTTTAAAAGATGGAAAATAGAAAGTATTGTGACGTTTAGTTACAAAAAGTTAGTGTGCATGCATTCAAGGAGTGAATTTAATAATAAAATTGTACCAAAATATGTTATGCACTCTGAACATGCTCAATGGCTTGATGGCCAATTTCGCGCATGTAGAAACACATTTCTAATTGGTACTATACTTTCAGTGGTTGATTTTGCGGAGAATTATACTTTGCTTCACGCAGGGAAATTCAATCTCATTATTACAATTCAAAGGTAAGTAGCTATGTTTGTCCATATTGTTTATATGACATGCGTATGATGTGACTCTAGGATGATAGAAAAGTTTCAGGAGTATCATTTTAGTGAGTGACAATCGAAGTTACACTTGTCGAAAGCTTGTTCAACATCAAGCCTAACATATTTTATAGAAATTTAAGAGAAAGAGGAATCCAAATGAAAAGAACACTCATATGGTCGATAATTGTAATGAGGCAATGAGAATGCCTCCAAATGTTCTATTGGTTAAGTAGGGTTCACAAGGAACTTCATGTCCAATATATATGGAGTTTTTTTTAAGCTGGGCATGGTAAAGGAGAACATGATGGAGCTAGTGCATGTGTCAAAAGAATTCTTGCTAGAGAACAATTAAAATTCAAGGATTCAGTAAAATTTAAAAATGCACATGAGATTGTGGATGGGTGTAATAGAAGATTATTTGCACCTGGTTCGAGTGATTACTCTACAGCCTATCAACATTCTTTTGGTTGGTGAAGAAGAGAAAATTGTACCTAGAGTTGATTGTGAGATAATTAGTGGATCTACTAAATGGCATTCATTTAGGAGTGCAATAACAAGCACATGGACTATTTGGACAAGGGAGCTTGCATGTTTTTTCCAGTTTTGTATCTCAGGAGATTGGGAAGCATGTGAAAATACAGAATGGGTTGAACAATGGGAGCAAAGATCGTTGACACCTACAGAAGCACATAATCAATATGAAAGAACTATTGAAGAAAATGATCAAGTGTTTGTACTCCAGCATTACACCGTGTTTCAGACCCAGTACAAGAAGGTAATTTAACTAATTTATTTCTATTTTATTTCACTTTATTAAGTTATTTTGTAATACTAAATTATTTATATGATATGCACAAGTTATTAAATCAATTTTTGTTAGCAGCATGTGCATGCTGTTATTGCACCGAGGGAATGAAGAGCAAAGCGTACATTGCTGGTCTATTGTGGAAACTAAACATGTTAATAAATACCTTTGAGAAGATGATGATGGCTTTCATTATCCAACAAGTATGGTGATCCCCTTAAGACACCCCCTTAAGTAAATTTTGATAACAAGTTTTTGATCCCCTTAAACAATTTTTTAGAACAAGTCTTTGATCCCCTTAAGAAAATTTTGAGAACTTATTTGATGATGGTTTTTGAACATGTTTTCCAATAGGATCAGTGGTGGTTGTTGGCACTTGGCTACAAAAATACTTGAGAAGAAAGAATGGTCTACCTGCATTTGAAGATTATGAAACACATAAAAAGATTATACATTATTCACATTTGATGGTGGCAACAAATATGAAACTAGAGTGGTATCGTCGAAGACCTTCAAAAAAAGTTCTATGGTCAATTTCTATAGAAGAGCATGAGGCAATCATAGATGCATTGGAAAAAAGAGAGGATGCAAATGGTACAATGGAATAAGTAAATACAGGTAAATATAGTTTTAGTTTTATTTTGTCGTTGAAATTTTTAAATTTTCTTTTATATATCCTTAAGGCATAATCACAAAAGGATCTAGTCCATGCAAATTCAACCTAGACAACATGGAATACTTGGTAAAAATAGGTAATTATTAGTTAAATTATATTTAAATACATGTTTGATTACATATTGATATTGCTTGGACATTAATAGTTAAAATTGATTTATTGTCATTTTTTGTATCCTAAAGCCATCATTGCATTGATCTCATACTTTGAAACAAAAAGGAGAGGATGCCTGGATTCAACCTACAAACATGTGTGGAATACTCAAATGTAGGTACTTTATGTGCATAGATAGTTTTATATAAATTAAAATATGTATGTTTTGATGATTTCATTGATATTGCTTGTACCTTTTTTATATCAGGTGGTGTGAAGACCTACTACATTCTAGGCACGAGTTTGAGATGTTCTTGAGATGGCATATCCAAATTTTGTAAACATTGTTTTGAGATGACATATATGTACATACATACTTATAGAATTAAACATACTCTATGTACTTCTATGTATCAAATCAATATTCTATATATTTTGTTTGTTAAATGTGCATGTTTTCCTACTTTGAAACTTTATGTCTAATTGTATAATCACTAAATATCATGCATACATTATTGTTAAATCAATTATATCCTTAAGAAGTTGTATTATGACCCCTTAATACATCCCCTTAAGAAATTCTATTATGACCCCTTAAGACATCCCCTTAAGATGTTCTATTATGACCCCTTTAGACATCCCCTTAGGACGTTCTATTATGAACCCTTTAGAAATCCCCTTAAGACCCCTTAAAACATCCCCTTAAGACATTCTATTATGACCCCTTTAGACATCCCCTTAAGACCCCTTAAGACATCCCCTTAATTAAGACGTTCTATTATGAACCCCTTTAGACATCACCTTAAGACCCCTTAAAACATCCCCTTAAGACGTTCTACTATGACCCCTTTATTCATCCCCTTAAGACCCCTTAAGTCATCCCCTTAAGACGTATTATAACCCCTTAAGACATCCCCTTAAGACGTTCTATTATGACCTCTTTAGACATCCCCTTAAAACATCATTATTTGTTTTGACAACTTATAAATTAGTGTTAGATGTTATTATTTATAGAATTTATTAATGCTTTTATTCTCTAATCTTCTATGGTATTGTTTATTTCTTAAAATTTTATCCTTTCTAGTATATAAATAGATTGCTTTTGTTTGTAAATTATGATTTATTGACTAATTATTGATTGACGTGAATTGAATAAGTTCATTGAGTAATTATCGCTATTTATTGAATGTACATATCATGTATATCATGTATGAAATCACTAAATTTGCAAAGTATAAATATTAAAATGTCCTATATTAATCCATGTATGAGATCACTAAATTTCACATTAATGTCCTATATTAATGTCTTGACTATGAACATAAAATGCATAAATGTACATGTGTAAATTAAAATTTCAAACAATAATAAAGTCCATAATTTATGTAACATATTAAGTGCATGAAATCAATATATTAAGTGCATGAAATAAAGTCCAGAGTACAACCCGTGAACTAAAGTCCAACTAAGTACTTGAGCCATGAAATATAAAGTCCAACAGAGTACATGGGAAACAAGAATCCATGAAACAAACAAATATAACACATAAAATCACATGTTTCTAGGTCATGTACTGTCTCTATAATCAAGAGACCTCTTCACACCATGCAGACTATGTGGATGACCTGAAACACTCTGAAGAGAAAGATGAAATCATAAGACAATGAAAAATGATTTAATGACAATTTAATTTATAATCCATCATAAAATTAAATTACCGTCATATCTACGTCTGGATGCTTTGGTGCACCCGAAGCAACCTCTAAATTCTCTAAATCAATCTACATAAACAAGACAAAGAAATTTGAAATTAGATGTACAACTCTACAATTATTATTTTTTTAATTCAATTTAATTTATAATTTATCATATTTTAATTGTACCATTTTGAGGTTGTGCACTGGGCTCTTCTCCAGGACCTGTTTGTACATGCTCAACTACAAGATGTGTCTCATGCTATAAAAGAAAAAGAATATGTAACAAATCTCATATTATGTATATATTCAATTTAAAATTAAAATTTAAGTTATATTCAGAATATGTAATTTATAATTGACTTTAAATATAATAAAAATTTAAATTACCATTTGATCTGGAGCTTGCTCTGCATGTCCTCCTGGTGGTGTAACTATGTCCGGGTCAAGGCTGAAAGTTGCACTAACAAAGTCCTACAAGATCAAAATTAAAGCATGTACAATTGAATTAGGTTAATATATATATATATATATATATATATATATATATATATATATATATATATATATATATATATATATATTCAAGTTTGCACATTTTGTGTAGAAAGTTTTGTAAACAACTTGGAAATCACTGGCCTCACGAGTACAACATCAAATGTTTGTCCCGATGCCCATTCTTATTGTGGTATCAACCTAGACATACATGTACATAGACATTTAATGCTTATAATATTTACAAGTGTACATGCATGTGTTTCATATATCTAGTGAATTCAAAACTCATAAAATTGTAACTATACTAATGTAAACTTTAAACAAATTTACAATATGAATGTACCTGCCCCTGATCTATGATGCCCGATAGTGGAGGAGTGCTTGACAATCCCTTAGGAGGAATTGACGTGGATGTCGATTGACTCGCCTAAACCAACATAAATATTTCAAACATATATGTGATTCAATTATAAATTTAAAACTCAAGTTAAATTTATGATTACATATATAATTTTAAAAATTGAAATCAAAATACCCCATAAGGGTTGCCGAGTACGACTGGTGTCGATGTATGTACTCGTGGAACAGATGATTTCCCCATCGTTAGTGTCATCTGTACACCAAAAAATTTAATTGTTAAAATGCATTGCAAACTTTTCTTTGATATATACATCCATCAAAATTCTTATAAAATGAACGTACATCTAAATGCATATTTATACTTGTGTCGCAGTGTTCTTAGGGTGATGGTCTACTATAAGAAACTCTACAAATGAACTTATGCGACCAGATGAACCACCAGAATCTCCCCATCCACCTGAACTAGGTGTGGCCTAATCAGGTCCATAACATACTTGATGACAACTATTACATATATGGGGGACGGGCCTTGACACTCCTTGAGCGGTACTCGAACCAGCTCCATAAAAAACTCCTCCATCATCATCATCTCTATGCTCCCCACCCACTATCACAGAAGCATGCTTATCAAGGTCTCCTATGAGTGTACTAAGGGAACCTAATGTTGATACCAGAGCTCGATGATGTATAGGTGTGGGAATGGGAGGACCAGGAGCAACAACAAAGGGTTGCGCATGCACGGGGCATTGGGGATCAACCCTTGCCCCTAACCTTTGTTGTGGCATGCCACTACCAACACCCTGAAATGATCTAAAATCAAAATATTTGGGCTTTTGCCCCAAAACAAAATCTACATATAGTTTTCTCAAAAAATAAAATGGGCACTCCCAATTAGCATGTGGGGGACTACCAAAAACCATATACCATCGATCCCAAAAATGTGCACTCATCTGTGGATGTATTCACCGCCTCATGGATATTCTAGATTTGTTGGGTGGAATGGGTTGTCGAGTAACGAGGTCAAGAAAGTAGGGGGCTATATGGGCTTTCGTTATTTTAAGGTCTAATATTTGTTTGTAAGAGAGACCATCGGAATAAAATTTTCTCATTTGTTCTCTCTCTCATCGATGCCTATCAAGATCAGAATCGATCATCCTGATGGCATCAACAATGTTTTGTATCGCAGATGCAAAACGTCTCACATGTGGAGGAATCAATGCTTGACTCTACATAATATTGATTTGATTTTGTAAGGATGCAACTTGATCATTTATACATTCTCTCAAGTGAGCCTCATCAGATGCGATAGTTGTTGGATGTGACATATTAGGTGGAGGGGGAGGTGGAGGTGGAGGTGGAGGGGGAGGGGTAGGTGGATGTGGCTATGGCTGAGGTGGTGGATTAATGATATCATCAATGTTCAAATCATCCATGATATGCTCAATATAAATTTGCACTACATTAAATCATACAAAATAGGATGTGCATACATATATTAAGATCATATATTTAATTGAAATACACATATATATAAATTGATTGTTCAACTTGAGCATGTCCATACAAAATTCAAAATTTAACATGGACATGTACATTTAAACTAAAAAATATGATGCATAATTTTCATGTGTATAGATCATTAAACTAAACTATGTACATACATACAAATTTCAAAATTTAAGAACTATAAATGCAAATTTTTAATACATGCACATACATACTAAACAATAAACTTGAAACATTCACAAAAGCTCATTTTATGTCTAACACACACACACACACACATATATATATATTACAATTTTTCAGCAGGAGAAATCATGATCTAGTAGATAGTCATAAAATATATACTATTATATATTATTCATTATAAGTTCATAAATTCCACCAAATTCATAAATCCATGTCACTAAAAATATCCATCTAGAACCAAAATCATAAATTCGAGTCACTAAAAATATCCATCCAACCAAATTTATAAATTCATCACACAAAATATCCATTGTTCACCAAATTCATAAATTCATAACTATTTAAGATCACTGTCTTAATTTTAGAAACTATTGTGGCTCTCTACTGCATCTCTTCATTTCTTTGTGTTTTCCTTTTTAGAATCGGAAGTTCTCCTCTCCTCTAGCCATTGTCGATGCTCATCTAAGATCCCATCCATAGCCCTGACAACATCAACAAGGGTTTGCATCCTAGATGCAAACATCCTCAAAGGAGGTGCGAAACATCTTCATTTTAAATAATGCTGATTTGATCTTGGATGGTTCTAACATTGGAATTGATTTGTGCTTGCAAACGAGCATGTTCATTGATTTCAGGTGGTGGAGGTGGGGGGTTACAAGGTGGAGTGGGTGGAGGTGGAGGTGAAGGTGGTGGAGATGGATGGCATGGAGGTGGATTGTGAATATTATTGAATGGATCCATGTGATCTTTAAGATATGAGTGAACCTACATTAGATTTGTAATTTCAAGATGTAAGATACATGTTTAGGAAATACCTTTAAACCATTCAATATAAATGGCCTTAAATAATTGAATACAAATGATAAAATATGTAATTCTCATTTATGTCTAAGGCACATGTTACTTGAATGAAAATACAATTAACTATTAATATTATATAATCTTGCATGATCTTATTATTGTTAAATTTGGTTGCCTTGGGCAACTTTGATCACCAAATTTTAAGAACTTCTTTGATCCCCTTAATAAATGTCATATTGGGACCCCTTAAGAAATTGAATTACGATTTAGGGTGACAGGATGGCTTAAGGGGATCTACGTCTAGTGAGGTCCTAGGAGAAAATGGCATGGCTCAAGTGAATAAAATTTGGTGAAGTTTCCCAAGGCAACCAAATTTCATTAAGAGCCTTTAAAGAAAAAATGATGGCTTTAGGGTTTAGGGTTTAGATTTAAGAGTTCAGGGTTTAGGGTTTATAGAACTTAGGGTGAAGTTTTGGTGCCCCTTGGAATATAATGAACTTGCAAGTTATTGAAGAACATTTTCTTGTGGAATAGTTGATTGAGATCTACTCTTGTTTCAACTGACCAACCTTGATCATGAAATCTCTTTCATATTGTAATATTGCACGATCTTATTATTGTTAAATTTGGTTGCCTTGGGAAACTTGACCAGATTTTAAGAACTTCTTTGATCCCCTTAAGAAATGTCATATTGGGACCCCTTAAGAAATTGATTTACGATTTAGGGTGACAGGATGGCTTAAGGGGATCTACATCTAGTGAGGTCCTAGGATAAAATGAAATAGCTCAAGTGAATAAAATTTGGTGAAGTTGTCCAAGGAAACCAAATTTCATTAAGAGCCTTTAAAGAAAAAATGATGGCTTTAGGGTTTAGGGTTTAGACTTTATATTTTAGGGTTTAGGTTAATAGGATAGCTTAAGGGGATCTACATGTAGTAAGATCCTAGGACAAAATTACATGGCATAAGGGAATGAAATTTGGTGGAGTTGCCTAAGGAAACCAAATTTTATTAAGATCCTAAGAAAAAATGATGGCTTTAGGGTTTAGGGTTTAGGGTAATAGGATAACTTAAGGGGATATATGTAGTAAGATCCTATGAAAAAATTACATGGCATAAGGGAATGAAATTTGGTGGATTTTCCTAAGACAACCAAATTTCACTTTAAGGTCAGGTAGGAAAAAATGAATGGTTTAGTGCTTAGGGTTTAGATTTTAGAGTTCAGGGTTTAGGGTTTACAAAACTTAGGGTGAAGTTTTGGTGCCCCTTGGAATATAATGAATTTTCAAGTTAGTGAAGAACATTTTCTTGTGGAATAGTTGATTGAGATCTACTCTTGTTTCAACTGACCAACCTAGATAATGAAATCTCATTCATATTATAATCTTGCACAATCTTATTATTGTTAAATTTGGTTGCCTTGGGAAACTTCACCAAATTTTAAGAACTTTGATCCCCTTAAGAAATGTCATATTGGGACCCCTTAAGAAATCGATTTATGATTTAGGGTGATAGGATGGCTTAAGGGGATATAGATGTCTAGTGAGGTCCAAATTTAGTCATACTATGGCCTCATTGGTTCCATCTAGCTCTGGGTCAAAAGTGTTTACCACTCTAATAAAAAAAAGTATCATGTTAAAAATGAATCAATCTATACATATCACAAAAATAACATACATCTATCAAAACAAGTAAAAATTTCCTCCTACATTAGAGAATATCAAAATAAATATGAATTTTTTTAATAATTATACTTGTAATCACTTATTAATAAGTTATATCATACATAATTTTAATCACATAATAAAGGAATAAATATACATATGTAGAAGATACAAAAATAAAAAGAGGCTACTCACATGGATCTTGATCCTTCTAGGAAGTGCCTAGATTGGTGTATTTCGTGTAGGACTCTATGTAGGTGTTGGGACCTTCACCTCTCTCCTTGTATATTTCCAACAATCCCACTCACTCCCTCTATAGAATTATTTCCTTTGTTATTATCTAGTTCTTTTAATCTTCTAAATTAACCTCTTATTTATAGGAGCATAATATGAATCCTCCTCCTATCTCTATTGTAATAATAGCATAGTTCCTCCAACCTATCATCATGTACCTCCTCCCTTTCCCATGTAATAGGTGTACCTTAGGTGTTAAATGGTTCCATCTTGGTCTCCTTATTGATGCATTTCTATCCTTCCACATAAATCTATATAGTATCAAAATATAGGTAATTTTATGGTTATTGAATCTCTCTTAATTGCTAAAGAATCCATTATGATTGAGGATGGGTGGATTATTATCTAGAATCACATCTTAAAAATCCTATAGAGGTCATGGTATGTGTTTCTTAATACATATATTCCCATACAAACCTCTTTCCATGTATTATCAACTCTCCTATATAATAGACACCTTACTAGATTTAAATTTCATATGATATATATATCCAAGTGTTTCCAATTGGAATTGCTATAATTATACTTTTATGGTATTCTAGATATTCATAATAGTTTTCATAAATCTACAAAATAGACCCATTCTTGACATTGAACCTACATAATTTTAGGTATGTCCAATGAAAGAAACTTTACCCATAGCACTCTCACTCGCTCTCTCCTATCTTGTGGATATAATAGAATAAAGTTTTCTTCCAATGATTTAGATCCCTAATGATCATGTCTAAGTTTCATAGAGAGTGATCATCCACTCTTCATAAACTTGTAGAAACCAAAAGGTTTTATATTATGTGTTCAAATAAGTGAAAACATTACAAAAAGCTCTACTGAATGGTGACAACAAAGGGTTTTTTAAGGCAACCAAATTTCATTTTAAGGTCCTAAGAAAAAATTCAAATGCTTTAGTGTTGAGGGTTTAGATTTTACAGTTCAGGGTCTAGGGTTTAGCAAACTTAGGGTGAAGTTTGGGTGGCCCTTGGAATAATTTAGACTTGCAAGTTAGTGCCAATTGGAATCGATTGTACATGCTTAGATTTACGAATTTGCTAACTAAATTTGCAAACAAACATTGATAAACTTTATGAATTTTTAAGATTCTTTAACATATTGTTTTCTAATCTAATTATAATTTAACATTGAAACTAAAGTTTAACATATCGTTTTTTCCATACAATGCAAATAGAATTTAAAACATTTAAGCAATGCAAATGAATTTTTTTGAGCTCAAAATTACCTAGTTTTCAAAATCAAAATGATTTGTTCAATTTTAATTTAGGGTTTTAACAAAAAAATTGTTCCAATTCAATTTAGGGTTTCAAATTCTAAGCAATTAGGGTTTTTAATGCATTTTTTTCGTTTCAGTTCAAACTAGGGTTTTCAAATTCAATTTTTTTCGTTTGATTTAAATTCAGGGTTTCAAAAAGCTTAATTAGGGTTTCTAAATGCAATTTTTTTATTTCATTTCAATTTCTAGGGTTTTGAAATGCAATTTTTTTTTGTTTCAATTAGGGTTTTCAAATTCAATTTTTTTTGGTTTAATCGAACAATTTAGGTTTCAAAAGTTAAAGTTTGTTTGTAAAACACAATTCAAGGTTCATTTTTTCATTTCTATTAAAAAATATTTAGGTTTCATTGCATTTTTTCATCTATTTTTACAATTACTCATTTCTACTATAACAGGAAAAAAATGCTCAAAACGTGAAATAAATTAAAAGAAAACATGCTAAATTCACTTATTTTCTTCACAATTTCAATAAAAAATGGAAAAATACAAAAAAACGGGGCGTGGGTGGGTACCTAGAGCTGTTTGTGGGGGTCGATGTCGCCTGTACTCGAGATCTCATCCGCTGTAAAATGAACTCTGTTTGTTTTTAAAAAAATAAATAGCATTATAAAATGGGATCCCGATTTCTACAAAACAGGATCCCAATTTTTATAAATCGGGATCTCGTTTCGTAGTAATTGGGATCTTGTTCCTTCTCTGTTGGCTTGGGATCCTATAGGAAATAGGATCCTGATTTTTAAAAAGCTGGATCCCGTTTCTTATTTAGGCTTGGGATCCTGAAGCTAAACGGGATCTCGATTTTTAAAAATCGGGATCCCGTTTTTGCAAAGCCGATTTCAATTTTTTTGGCTAAGAAAAAAACTTCCACATTTTGTGGACTCAACTTTGTGCACTTACCCTATTGTTAAGCTTGTTATGCTTACACCTTGATTGTTCTATTTCAATGTTGTTGGTCTTGGGACTTAGCCATACAAGAGTTATTTTTCACCTTAGGGGTGTTTGAATTATTCAATGATTGGGCCACGAATGAGATATGTTCTATTATGGTTTTGTTTCATACGCATGTTGGTTGTCCTTGGTATTTTGATGTTGCATCATGTCTATAGGAAGAGTGGCTTGCGATAGGGTCTGAAACCTTAAGTGGTTGCCAGGGTAACCTATCATGGGTTTTGTAATCCAATGGAAACCTAACTAATGTACTATGGGTTGGGTATTATTTAACATTAATTTAGATAATTGTATGTCTCGCCTATCACCTTAATGCTTGTTTAGATTAAGGTAAGGTTGAGAAGGCTTGGAATGGCTTAGTTTCCTATGTTGTCTTCTTGAAAGATGGAACGATTCCACACTAGTTTGTATAGGGGCCAAGAATCAGTAGAGACTACTAGGGTAACTCTTGAAGAGGGCCGCTAGTCTAGGAAGCTTCACCAGGGTAACCTATCCCAAACTATGTGATGACACTCTTTTCCTATTGCATGATTGTGGTCTCTTATGTAGAGTCACTTTTGTTATTTTTGTTGCCTCTGGGAGTTTATTAGTAATCATGTAATTTTGATTTTGTCATGTCATTATGTGTTTTTCAGCCATGTAATATAATGTCTATTCTTTGTTGTTTGTTTTCTTGTTTTGTGGACCTGTCATTATCTCCTAGCACAAAGGGAGTGGACCTTCGGGTACCACGCGGTTGGGAGGAAACCGTACTATTTCCTCCATTGGGTCCCCTTGCAGGTGTTGTGGCGCATGGATAATTTGTACTTGTAGTGCAGATCGTTCCCGTTCCTTCATTGTTCGTGACGATGGACACTGAACGTGTTCATAGACATGGATGTTAGTTATGATAAGATCATTACCTTCTTTGTTTATTTACCTCATGTGTGAGTGTACTCATTGTATCAACATTATGATGTATCGATATTTATTAAAATCTCACTTGATGTAATTTGGATATATTTATATCTTGACTGTATAAGGATTTTGAAAATTGGATCATTCATGAATATGATATGTACTTATGTTTTTATGAATAATATTATGACATGATGTTTTTATTTGTAAATGTTTAAGTAACGTCATCTTAGAATCCTTAAAACATTTGTGCAATCAGATGACTTTAAAAAAAATTATTCAGTTAATTTGTTACTTTATGCTTAGTTTTATTGGATTCACTGGAGGGGCATTACAGAGGCTTTGAAGTAGTAAAAAAAATCCTCTATCTTTATGATAGGTTCTTAGGTACTCATCTTCCTATTATATGATTATATTTTATTGTAAAAATGTCTTATCATTATTTATGGTTTGAGGATGTGATTGCAATCTAGTATCTACCATAATTTTAGTGGCTTGTGTTATTTCTATTAACTTATGTGTACATTTGGGGAGATTTCTAAGTATATTTTAATTTCAAAATTTGATGTAGTACTAGGTTGGAGGGTTCAATTAAGGAATTTCTAACCGTGCAACAAAAATTAAACTCACAACATTCAACAACATTATAACATTCAAACTGAGTGTCTAGGAGAATTAATGTCCAAGTGTGAATGATAATGTATAAAATAAGAATCACAAACAAACTTCACTGATTTTTCAACATGCTAGGCCTAACCTATTTGATAAAAAAAATCAAATTAGATATTTAAAAATTTAGAGATAGATGTTTCTTCTAATTTACTAAAAAAATTGCATCTCATATCATATTTCTTAACTTGATCTTTTAATTTTCACTTTGAATATATTCATTATGCACCACTACTTAGCCTAATCTTTTCTTTTGTTTGGTTTACCTTAAATGATATAATTTATCTTAAATAATATATAAAACTCACCTTTATATCTAGGTGGATTTATAAATATATCCACCTCATGAATAGGTGTTATTAAAAATTAGGGGAATGCACTAAGAGTCAATAGTCCCAATATTTACCAATTCCTCCCCATCCTCATGGTGTTAAAGGGTGTGTCTTGCCAATTTCGTCGGTCATGTGAAAAGAGTTTATCATGTGCACTATAGTTTATAGGGGGGCTACTCGATTTTTGCAGTCTAAAAAATAATAAAAATAATCCAATATTTAATTATTTTATCATTAGTTGGCCTTTGAATTGGGTAGATCACCTTCTATCATGTGTTATGTAACATTCATATTTACCTTCAATGATGAACGTTGATCTAGGAGGCTCCATACATAATTTGGTTTCATGCACAAACTCTCTAAGGGTATAAATTGAAATGTATAACCTTAGGAATTGGTGTGAGATTTAGAATTTCATCATATTCAAAAAGATTTTAAATTGTATATTCCCTATTTATCCCATGTCATAATGATAGAAAATATAGACATGATCGGAAAAACTTCATGTTCAATGTAAATAAAATAGGTAGAATTCTTATTGATTCTTATTTTCTAAATAAAAAATCAATATATTCAAAATACACAAGAATAAAATTATTTAATACAACCTATGTTTATGGTGGTAGATATGCATATTATTTGAAAGATTAAAAAATGAAGACAAATGCAATAGTTTGGAAAAATATTGTACTTTGTTGGAAAACAATCGAAAAACACTCCAAATAGTTAGAAAACACTTCAAATACCTACAAGATAAATAAATGTTAAAGAATATTTTTAGTGACACATGTTTACTTTAGGTGAGGATACTTCTACATCAAACATATCAAGTAACTAAAAAGTGAGTCCCTTTCTTTTAGTTAGTTAGAGGAAAGCCAAAATGGTTCACTTTAGCTAAATATAACTAAGTTGAATCTTAAATAAGCCTTCCTTTCCATTTTACCAAATATTATTCATACTTTATATTTTTGGTGCTTTCAAAATTATATTGTGTAGCATTACTTTAATCTCTTTTTCTTCCTCAATTTTTTCTTCACTCTAATTTCTTATAATTCTCCTTCATGGTAGTCATATAAATTTTCAGTATTAAACAATAGTAATACACAAGACCTTTTGGTAACTCCACTTAATATTAATTTCTTGAATCAAATTTATTTATTTTACATAGTATAAATTGAACCATTCTCAATTTATAATATCTTCTAGTATGAAATGTTTATTTTCTTAGATAAACTATTACTTTGAATCCTACCTTATAATAATTATGTCTCCTCTTTTGATCCACACATATCTTGTACTTTAGATTCACCCTTTCTAATTAAAATCTTACTTCCTCATCTAGATACTTCATATGTTTTGCATTATTTTCTACTATAACACCCTTCTTATGATTTGTATTAAAATCTCTCAACTTGAAAGAATTTCTAGGATTCCACACATATACAATCTCAAATAGTTTCTTACATGTACTTCTATTTATTGGCATATTGTATGAGAATATATTTTATAGTAATTTTATATCCCAATTGTCCACCCTTTCTTTTGTTAAATATTTCAATATGTTACCCAAATTCTTGTTTATATAGATTCTACATATCTATAAATTTGTACATGATATGCTAAAATAAATTTCAACTATATGTTCAACTTCTTCCACAAGGTTCTCCAAAAATGATCAATAGATTTTAAATCCTTTTTTGATACAAAACTCTTAGGTAGCCCATGTAATCATATTGAAATGTAGGGAAAAGGGATCCCCAAAAATTTGTATGATGTGGGATGTTCACAAAACCTTAGGGATCTTAATAGGCACATTTCCCCATGGATTTCATTAGGAAAGAGATTGCAAGGTGTAAAGATTTACTTTCAACCTCAATGGTGAGCCAATCAGACCTAGATCTCAGTCTTTAGGACAATAGGATAGATCTGAAACCAAACTAAAATGATTTGAAATGCTCAAGCTAAATGAGCAATAAGACCTAATACCTAAAACACATATTTCCAAATATACAGAAATGGAAATGACTATTTGCAGTCCAAGATGTGAGAAGGGTTTGAACACATACACCTATCACCATAAAATTATTTTTGGGAGTGCAAAGGGACTCATTCACCCTTGGGTGAATGGGTCTCAGTCTAGGGCTCCAAAATAACTTTTGATAGTCCTTTGATGTTGGATCTTGGCTTTTTTTTGGCACGGGTCCCACTGTCGGAAAGTTAGAAATAAATTTTGCAACTTAGTTTTCATGGCTTGACAACAATGATGATAGCTTATGCAACAATACAAAATTGCTCCTTGAAGATTTCTTCAAGCCTTCTTCAACTTGTAATATGCACATACACAAAGAGGAATTTTGTTTTTGTTTGTATGGGGGTTTGCCTTGGTCAAATCCCAAGTTTGGTAATTAAACCATGATAGAAAGATAATGACAAAGGAGAAGGAAATGATGAATGAACAATGCTTGCTACAACTCACTACCCTTCAATGGCTTCCCTTAGAGAACTGAAGTCAAATACATCACTCCAAGGAACTTGATATTTCTTTGCTTCATTGATTTGGATGCTTGAAATGATTGGATGTTTTAGGATCAACAATGCATATTAGCCTTCACAAAATGACATGAACACACATAGACTTGAATATGATGTTAGGATCTTGAATTGCTACAACAAATGACTAATTTTAATCTACTCTTGAATGCTCAATTATGCTCTTGACAATAATACTTTCTCGTAGGATTTCTTCATTGATGAGGGATACACTGCCCAAAACCCACACAACACATCAATAGATATCAACATAGAATATGCCTGGGACAAAAAAAATAGCTCACTTTCAATTACTTTCATAAAATGAAATTACAGATTTGGAGATTATAGTGCTATAGCCACATGGGCTTGATTCATTACAACAAAGTCAACTCTAAAAATAAAATATATTATTCGGAGCCACAATATACACTAATGAAGCCATCCTAAAACCTCCCCTCAACCATTTTTATTTTACACCAATAAATACTCTAGACTGTGGGTGATCCCACAATCGTGGTTTATAATTTTTGGCTAAACTGTACACTGAAATATTTTTTCTAACTAAATATTCACTTTCGGGCACGTATAGCGGCTAAACCATGAGGAATTTGAAGATGATGCAAACTAGAGTTTCGTGACATTTTGTATGTAGATTCTAAATATATTTTTTTCAAAAATTTTGGAATCAGATTGCACCTCTTTTTCCATCTCCCTCAAAAACTAGTTTTTTTCAAAAAACATCATTTTTAAGGAGTGACACTCACCGTATAACGCATAATTTTTTTTCCATGAAGGAAAAAATTATAATTCTTTCAAATTTAGTTTTGTAACTCTGATATCTAGTGATTCCACTTGGTTAGATAGTTTTTTATTGAATTATTTTTCCTTAATCAAGTTTCGAAGTCAAACCAATTACAATTCAGACATAGGCGGATCATATAATGTGTAACTTTTTTTGTATGTATCGATTTTTTATTTTTTTTTGTTGGATCAAGGACTTCAATATCTAGTGCACTCATATTTTTCAAATTTTTTTTTGATAATCTTCTATTTTTTGACATGTGCAAAACAAAGAGCTTCATTTTCAATGAAAAAACTATGTTTAATAAAACTAAAAAAACAAATAGATAATAAAACCAAAACATATTAAAATTATAGTCATTGGATAGCTTGTTCTGAGGACTGCCTGATTCCAGTTGGGTTTGTAAAGTCTCCTCCATTTTCATCCTCAACCCAAGCTTCAAAGGGAAAAAATTTTGGTTTTTGTTGTGCCAGAGAGCAGGGAGGTGGGAAAAGGGGGGTTCACTCGAACTAAGGGGGGTTCGAGCAAACCCCCAGGGGTTTGAGCAAACCAAGGTTCATTCGAACCCCCTTTCAAAAAGGGATTTTCATTGTTTTTTTTGGCGGGATGGGTCCACCTTGCATTTAATTGGTTTGCACAAACCATGGTTCATTCGAACCCTTTTTTGGTTCACTCAAACCAAAGGGTTCATTCGAACCCCAAATTTATTTATTTTTTGTATGGGGTCATTTTTTGCCACTTTTCCTTCCTCACTCAAATTGTAAACCACTTTTGTGGGTTTAGCCATGTTCTAGAAAGTGTAACTTTCCCTTTTTTGTTGGCGCCAAAAGTCCAACCATTTGATTTTTCACCCAGGAAGATATTTTAATGAAATTCACTTTTTAGTGGGGCAAGTTCCCAGAGCCATAACTTTTGACTCGAGTGTCTTATTTGCTATTATAATATATCAAATGTGGAAATCTCTCAAAGATATCTACAACATCGAAATATCTAAAGATCATTTCATCCATTTTTGAGCTTTTCTGGGGCTTCTAAGGTTTTCAAATTTGAATTTGAAGTTGCATTGTCAAAATTTCTCGAGACGAAAACTTTAATATCTTCCAAATGGTATAGGGTATTGAGATGATTCTTCTGCCACTGGAAATATTTTTTAGTTATGCTCCTTGGGGTAGATTTTCAAGTCCATACGAGCCCATTTAGGCTGAATTACTAAAAATAGTAAGTGACCATTTTCACCTTTTTTGACTTTTGACTATCTTACACCCATTAAGTGTCATCATGGGACTCAAAACAACTAAAAAAAATAAGGAAAAATATTTTTTTTGGGTGATGCAAGATTGCCCCTACACCACTGGATGCTCATGCATCAAATTCATAGAGTGTGTTAAATTCAAATGATAAAAAGACTATGTATTTATAGATGTTTATCTATTTCCAAAAAATTAGATTCTAAAAGCTGACAATTGCAAATTGAATTTGAATCACTAAAATGTCACCAAAAAAATATTTTTAAATGGGTCTTGGTACTTAAAGGGGATGCATTCACCCATGGGCGAATGTGTATTGGCCTATAAGTCCAGGAAACACATATTCCATAGTCATTTAATTATTAATTGCATTTATTAAATGTTGGTTCTCCTTTCAGAAAATGGGAAAAATGAGGCTTTAGAATGCATAATTTGGAAAATTAGAAGCTTAATTAAGTCTAATAAATTAAGGGACCCAAACATAGTGTGCAATTGTAAGGTATGCAATTTCCTACGCTACACATATGACTTCTAAAAAAAGCTATATATACATCATTATTTTTGTTGTAAGCAAAAATGAGTCATCTTCAAAAATATATTAATAAATACTAAAATAGAATCAAATCATCTTTGAGTTATTGGTAATCCCAACATAAAATATGTGTTAACATCATCCCATGGTCTCTCAAATATAGGTAAATAAATTGATACAATGCAATATCTTGATTACTATCCTTTGTAACTTGACAAAATTTATAGTCTTACATATATATATATATATCTTTTCAAATATTTATACATATATAGAAAAATAGTTTATATTCACAAAAAAATATTTCTTATCAACCTCAAAATTTCTTGCCTATCCCCTACTGTGTTTCTCCTTGATCAAAATTTTCCTCAGAAAACTCTTAGAAATACATAATTAATTACATGTAAGAAAAATCTTTTGAAATTAGATAATCCAATTACTTGGTTCTATGAGCAATTACCAATGTCTTCCATGTCATCTATGCCTAAACAAAATTAAGGTCATTCTCATACAAATTATTCATCGCATCAAAACTAACAACTTCTATTCTCATTTTTCAATATTAAAATTTGTCTTCTACTCAATGCATTAGATACTTCTATTTGATTTTCCACTTTTTATTTTTAGTACAAATAAATATCTCTACAAAATTTCAACACATTTGACATGCTTTAAATGAAATTACTCTAATTATTTAGATATTGTAATTTGCTTTATTACTAGTATGCAAAATAAATTCCTTTGACAGAAAATAATATCTCCATGTATTAAAGTATTTCATGGTTACAAACCTTGATTATAAAAAAATATCTCTTCTTGGCATCATTACATTTTCTTACTACTAGGTTGATGCAGAAAATAGGGGTCAAATAAAAGAAATGCTTTACACTAAAATTCTTTGACACCAAAGCCTCAACACCCTAGGTTTAACAGCCAAGGAAGATATATTTGGTCAATATCTACACTTAATCCTTTTCAAATATACATTGAAACCACTAGATATCAAAATGAACTTGAAATATAGTCTTAATATATTAGATGTATAATAATAATAAATTAGATATATATAACCATTATTGAAAAACTTCACTTTTGATTAAAATGTTTAACTATTTTATATTATTGGTTTTTACACTAAAATTAATGGGGTTTCTATAGGAAATATAGCCTTAGGTTGAGATCTCAAATTACCTTCCATTCATATTTACCTTCCATTCATATTGAGGGGGACTCATTAATAATTGTAAATGCTTGTAAGAATAGGTGTATCAAATATATCTTGCAATAAGTGTGGGAGCTAATGGATAAATTTGTAATATATCAAATAAATCACTGTTACAGGGAGGGTAATAGATTGGTTGATTGGTTGGATAATAAGGGACCTGTGAATAGGTTGAAGAGTCTATTTCATATGATCACATCTCACTAGTTACAGTTCAAAGTGTTGTAGCTATTATAACTCGTGAATACAATGCTAGAATTATTAAATAACTTCAAGAATACAAGTGGTTGGGGCCAAAATTCCTTCTACCAGCCTATGCAAACATATCATATGTTCAAAATGATTTTTAAAACTAACTTTTTTATGATGCAAGGTCTCAAATTCATAATTAAGGTTTCAAAAATGATCAAGGTACCAAGCTTAAGTTATAATCATTATTTGGATAAATGCCAAGCTCCATGAATTGTTAATGTTCATGCCATCTCAGATATCCTTACTATGATATGACAAGGCCAATTAATCTATGGCATGCTCTGTGTTCCCATTCGCTCCCAAGCATGGAAAGCCTTTGTTAAAAAGGTGAAATCAATGTCCATTCTTCATTGTATTTCTGTTAAGTCCTTGGGGGCAGCGATGGTGGTTACTCAGGTTCATCATCTTTATAGCAGCAGCGAGCCAGATGGAATACTTCCCACATAATTATAGAGCACCTTTCCTAATTCTTCACTGGGAATTGTCATCTTCGGGGTGTCTAGGGCGAACTGAGCTTCAACAAATATTCAAAATCGAGCGCCCAAATGTTTACCAATACATCAAATGCATTATTGGCAAATAAATCCTCCATCCGCAGGCTCAGAGGTTACTATTCCCTTCACAGCTCCTTTCTATTTTTATTTCAAACCTGCTATATTTATTGCAATGCTATGTCTCAGTGCAAAGTATTACAAGTGAAGTAGTAAATGAGGCCTTTTGGAAAATAATGCACTACTAAAGAGTGTTCAGGCTTATGATTTTTGGAAAGGACAGGAATATGTAGGGGGATTGTTTCCCAGATACTTCCTCCTACATAAAAGATCTTTATGTATCAGTTTATGATGCAATGAAGCACTCATTTGAAATGAGTAATGTCAAGTACCTGCATAGGACTCTCAATTGAAATGCAAACAAAATTGGTGGGGATATGGTTGCAAATTTCAAGGAAAAGTATCATGCAGTCGCTTTTCTTTTGGCCAATGAGCATCACTCCAATTTCATTGCAGTCTCCAATTCTCAAACTCCTTTGGTTGCTCGTGATGAGGATGGAAACCAGGAACATCAAGGATAAAACTGGGTAGGAATATGCCATATGGAAGAATAGTGGGTGTTGGTTGTGGATTTTCAACTCTGAATTGGGATGCTATAATATGTATCTAGTTGGTGTTTTTGGTTATCAGTTATCATGCATATATTACTGGATTTTGTTTTTTACTGGCATACCTATGTAATCTCCATTTATAATTATATAATATATAGGATTTGCCTTTTATCAAAAAAAAAAAAAAATTATTTATATTTTTTAATAATTTTCTAAACATAATTTTAACAAAATCTAAAAAGTAGACTTGCTTATGTTTTTAATGACTTTTGATTTTGAATTTATTTAAAGAATGACACCAAACTAGACATCATTCTCTTCACAATATAAAAGATCATGATACAATTATTTTAGGTCAAATTAAGTAGGTTGTACATTAGTGGTTCTAGATTTATACCTTACTCCTACTAAGTAATTAATTAAAAAATATTTGATAAAAAAAATATAAAAGATATCCAAGTTAGGCCTCAACATCTATTACATTTATCCACAAAAGAATTTTATAAATTACTTCCATTTGCTAATTTTTAGGTGGGTTGTACGCATGCATGTTTTTGCCTCTTATCATTTTTTTTAGATGTCATCTTCTTACATCCTTTACTTTACCAAAATTTATAATCTGAGTATTAGAACAAATTGTACATTTGAAATCTAGAAACAAGATATTATATTTCATATTTTTATGCCATGTTAATATTCCAATAGAAATGATTGAAATATTTACCTCATGTATAACTAGCACTAATTTTTAGGAAAAATGAATATTTGTCATTATTTACCCTTATTAACTTGCACTTATCCATATGTTTTCTTTCTTGACTTAAAAACTACAATTGTAGTCACACTTGCATTAAATCCATATGAAATAACTTGTCAAAAATATAGCAAAAGGAAACTCCAATTGTATCTAGAATTACATTTGTCAACTCAAATGGAATAATTTACCACTCATACAAAAATTCTTTTGTATTAAATGTAGTCTTCCATTGGTCTCGTTCTTTAATATGAACACCATGATATTTACTCTTCAAATCTATATTTCTAAAATATTTTTCACCACTCAAATAACCCATAAGATCATGTATCTTTGGTAATAAAAAATTATACTTGGTAGTAATCTTGTTTATTATTTTATAGTTTATACACAATCTCCATTATCCTCCTTTCTTTGGTGCCAAAATAATCTATATCACACATGAAATTAAAAAAAAAAAACTTATTAAAAGGGCCATCCCAAGAAAAGGCAAGTTTTATAGTAGGCACAAAAGTCTTAGTAGGAAGACTTTAAACACCATAGTGGGAAGAAGGATCACACATCATCCTTTTTATTATGAGTAGGAAATATTGACATGATCGTGTGCATATTGTGTAATGTTCTTAGAGATAAAGAAATTGTATGAGTCAAATGGCAAGGTTGAATGGATTAGAGGTATATTTTTCGTTTACATTTTCATATTTACTTTCCAAAAATCATGAAATTTGGAGTAGAAGATGATTTGACATCTTTGAAAGAGATAAAAATTGAATCGACACATCTCTAAGAGATAGAAATTGAATAGTCTTCTCCTAAAAATGAATTCATCACTAAGAATATAAAGTGTAATAAATTCATGTCAAAGAATGAAGAAAATAAGTATTTCAAGAAGAATGTGAAAGGAATGGAGGTTTTTTGAAAATTTTAATTCAAATCTAAAATGGATGCATCATTCTATGTAAAATGAGATATAGGATCATCTCACACTCCCTCTCACTCCTCAACAAAATGGGGCAATTAAGAGAGCAAAGGAAATAAGAAATTTTCCAAAGAAATAAATTGTGGTTCTCTATGAAACCACACATTCGAGTTAACTTGAAATTTCTTCAAAATCAAACTAAAGTCTTCATTAATTCTATACTTTGGGCAACAAAAATTCTAAACTTATAAGATAGAACAAATTATCGTTTAGGAAATACCTTTTGTAAATGAATGCATTTCAAAATAGTCTAAAGATAAATGTCTCTCAAAACAACAATTTGAAATATAATCAAGAGCTTTCACCTTAGTGATACCTCTTAAGGAGATGGATCTTCTATTAAAAACAATTAGGTGATGAATGTCCTTCCTAAAACATAGACAAAGTTGTTAAATGATCAACACAAACATTGATCTCACAACTACCCCTACAAATTAAGGTGGGATGTAATAGTATTGCACAATAATCCTATGTGTAAGAAATAAAAAATAGAAATAATATTTAATATTATTGTTACCTATATACATTGAAATTTTGAACAATCATTTATGAGTTGAATACTCATTTCAAGTTGATAAATATGTATTTTGTGTCATATTTTCAAGTAAAAGAGAATTGGGTTTCATTCTTCCATTTTCAAATTCATCTCCTCAATAATGAGCCTAAAGAGAAAATTTGGCTAGAGAAGTGGACACTTGCTTACTTTTCTTACATGTTATAGAAGTGCTTTTGTGGTAATATATCATTATAGGACTTCAATATCTAATCATGCAGGATTAGTCACTTATACGCCCAAGCTAACCCTCTTCCAACTATACACTATATTTTTTGACTTGAATGTATTCAATGCTTAAACTTGCATGCAAAAGGGTGTTGTAGAATAGATCCTTGCATACTAAGCTCTCAAAAGTGTTTAACACCACATTTTTTCATATACAAGTTCCAAATACTAAAGTCAACATATTCTAGACATCTAAAAATGTACAAATTATTTCTCAAGACAACACTCAAATCCACAAATAGAAATTAAGTCAATAGATAAAGAAATGACCCAAAAAATGAAACATTATGAAACTTTCTAAATCGAAAAACATTATCTTATAAAATTTTGAACACAAATCACTGAAAACAATCTATCACTAGACTTATACTAGATCTTAAGGTAGGTCCCCATGCAACTGCTTATCTTAAAAATAATATCAATAATAATTTTAGTAGATAAAATTTGGAGGGAAAAATTGGGGGCAACTAAAAAAGAGGGAAAGAAATTTATTGAGCCACCTATCAACTTTTTCAATATGCAGCCACCGCTTATTTCCAGCCCCCCATTTTTTTTCACAGCTTATTTTCAATTCCTAAACAATAGCCGCTCCATCAAAATAGGGAAGATTCTAAATTATCCTTTTCCCACAATTTTAAATTTGCACAGGAACACTCTAACTGTGCTTGAATATAAACAGAAAATGCACTTAAACAGCCACATGAGAACAGGTATATAGAATCAATGAGCCAATACTTATGTATTCACTTACATTATTTGTTCACATTATGAAGGCGCCTACAATTTGTATCTATTAGACATATTTATGTAACCCTATTAATTAATGCATATGGGCCAAGAGAGTCGTTGAAAATGAGCTCACATCTCACGATGCATTTCAAATGAATTACTTAAATAGTATCTTATATTAAACCTCCAACTACTCAGGTGTTAGATCACTAAATCTAACAAAATATTTAAGCCAACCCCACATGTCTGCAAACGATGTGGACTTCCTTCAAAATAAAATTCTATAACTTCTTCAAAGCAACTCCTGTCACACGTAATGGCATACTGAATTAGAATTAGAACTTCAAAATGCTTGAAAATTGAGTAGGTTCTTCTTTGGTTTAGAAAAAGAACACGTGGGCACCACTATATTTTTAATATTGAAGATATGCAATGGAACAGTTCAATACAAAGTCTGCACAATGAATTTAATTTGTCTTTTCACAGAGAATTAGAACATTCTTCACAAAACGATACAAATTGCCAGCCAATTCAGCCATTTTTAACGAACATTAGGACATATTAAAATCCACTGTCTTCAACATACTTAATATGCTACCGTGTATAAGATTGAAATTTAACAGAATCTGATATTGTTACACCAACTTGATTAAAACATATCTTATGATTCTTCCACTATATTTTGGGGAACTAACTTAAAAAAAGATAATGCATTGACAAAATCAATCATTGACCCTGATCCTCAGATTAAGAATCGTAGTTTCAGGGTGTATAAAAGCACAATAGGAGAGTACAACTAATCAGGCATAGCCATATACACATTAATATGGAGTTTAGAAAGCCCTGGTTCAGCCTTTCTATAGTGTTCTGTATAGTTTGTGGGTGTCTGGGGAGGAAAATCTCTCCTCCCGCATTTTATATTTTTGGAGATTGATTGGCAGACAGTGGGAATAACAATTTTATTCCCAACACAACTGCTTTGGCAAACTTCCCACCTTATGGCGAAACATATTTTCACTATCCCACCGGTCGATTTAGTAATGGCAGAACAATATTTGATTTCTTAGGTAATCTCATCTACTTCCATTTTATCATTGATTTCGTTTATTCAGTTCTCATTAATTTATTGTAATTTATCATAGTAGTATATTAAGCACGTATACATCTTCCAATATTTAAGTGGTCAAGAACATTTAAAAAAGAAAAAGTACAGAGATTCTACTGAACATATAAAAAAAGGAGTACATGATGAATATATCACAGCAATGAATTGTTGGGGTGAATTGTATATGCGATGTCCCGATGATGAATTGCTGACGGTGAATTGCTGACAGTGAATTTTCCTAGTACCCATTTATTCAGAAGTAATTTACCGGACTTGTTATTCATTGACATTGTTTATTTATATATTACAGCTAGTCATTTGGGATTGCCCTTCCCACCTCCATATCTTCAACCAGGAGCAGACTTTTCACATGGTATAAATTTTGCATCTGGAGGTTCTGGATTGCTTCTCTCTACAGGCAAACAAATGGTGGGCATATTCAAATCTGTAATTTTGTTTCCAATGTCATTTTAGCTGAGCTAACTAAAGTGACTACTGATTTGGGTGCAGAATGTTATATCTTTTGATCTTCAAATACGCCAGTTTGCCAAGATGTCTTCAAGTTTAGCTGACAAGAAGGGAGCCTATGCTGCCAGATCCTTCTTGGGCAGGTCCCTTTTTGGGATTAGCATTGGCACCAATGACTTGGGCATGAACTATTTAGCAAATTCCACTTTTCAAAACACTACTACTCCACAGGAATTTATAAAGTTGCTGCTACAAAAATATACAGTATATCTTACGGTATTCAGTCTTTCTTCCTCGAACATAAACAATATGATAGAAAGGTTCATCTGCTTGTGAAAATAAAGCATGTTTTACGTACATTTATAGGTGTTCTAACTAATAGTCAATAAGAACCTGCAATTAAAAAGTAAATAGCTAACATACAATTATTGTTTTAATACAAATGGTTCAATTGTTTTATGATAATGTTTGATTGTTTACATATTATGCACAGACTTTGTATAATCATGGAGCAAGAAACTTTCTTTTGTTAGACATGTCCCCTGTGGGTTGTATTCCAAACTTCAGACTAGCTGGGCTGCAACAATGGCATGGGCAATGTGTTGGTAGTGCAAACCAATTGGTTCAAGCATACAATGCAGGATTCAGCAAACTCATAAGCAATATGAGAAGGTCCCTTAGAGGAGCAACCATCCTTACCACTGTTTCTTATGATACTGTATTCAATACTATTCAGAACGGTCAAGCCTCTGGTAATCATAGTAGCACTCCATTTGTTAGAAACATAATAGTTAGCTTGCTTCAAATGCTTTTTCTATATTTGCAAGTGGGTAATATGTGCATGTTGGGCTTGTGTGCAGGATTCACTGAGACAAGGTCTGCATGTTGTGGAGCAGGTCCTTTTAATGCTGCAGTGAGTTGTGGTAAGGCAATTCCAAAGGAAAAGGTTGGAGAGTACAAAGAATTTCTCTGTGACAATCCAGAGAAATACATGTTTTGGGATGGAGTTCATCCAACTGAGAAGTTTTACAGGTTGAGTGCCCAAAACATTTGGAATGGAACTTCGGCTGTTATATATCCATTCAATCTCAGGACTCTGATACACAAACTCAACAATAATCAGTGACTTCAATAATATTAAATATTGGACGTTCTTTTATATATAATAAAATGAGTTAATGAATATGTTAGTAGGGAGATCGATATTTTTTTGAACATTCTAATAAGAGTATTAAAATGTTGGAATTTGTACTCATCGTTTGTTATTGGGGTGTAATATATTGTTGGAATTCGTTACCCATCGTTCGCTTTGTTTTCAAGGACTCGTCAGAGGGGTAATATTGTTGTAATAGTGAAAACTGTATATTTTTTATTTTGATCTGTGTATTCTTTATAAAATGACAAAGTGTAAATGCGGAATGATTTTCATTGAAAATTTCTCAATCACTTGATTATTACTTGATTTTATTTATACTCACTCTTTTAGAACAGTCTTAATTTTTAGTTTATCTATTTCTCATCTCACTCTTTTAGAACAGTCTTAATTTTTAGTTTATCTATTTCTCATCGCTCAAATCTACAATTTGTGCAATTGACCGTAGGTCAGTTATGTGATCTATAAAGTGAACCCAAAACATTAAAAATCCAAATTCAAATAATTCAAAGTATGAAATATTTCACTTGCCATTTCGAGTTGTACTTAAGAACTAATTCTAGTTCATTTTTGCACATAATTCCACCTAGCATATAGAGAGCATTCAATGAATATATGACATCCAAAATTCTATTCCAAATGAACTTATATCAACAACTAGGGAATTCTCTACATGCTTATCTATTTTTCATAGTTGTTAAATCAGTTCAACTAGAGGTTTTGAGCAAAAGAGAAGCAATCCTTGAGTTAAGGCTCTAACATGATTAGGTGTAGCCATATTCATAATTTATCACAATATAAAAAATAAAATATGTACAAATAAAATTGAGACAAACACTGTATAGTACACAAAAATTACAAGGAAAAAACCTTGTGATGAAAACCCTCACAAAATCATATTTTTTATTAAAAAAATAACTTTCTAAATCTTGATTTTTCTAATCTATCATCTTCTCCTTCCAAATACACAACCTCAACACCTCATAGAAATTATATTATTAAATTCAAATATATCCAATGATATTCCCCACATAGAAATATCTAATACTATTTGAGTGATTATACATTTTAATTAACAAATTAATATTATATTAAGCTATTAATTAGTAATCAATTCTAATTGTCATATATGTGATAAAAATAAATAGTTTTAATTGAATAAAAATAATATTACTTTGAACTATTAATTAATAATCAACTCCTAATGGCTACATATATCATTAATATGAATATAAGACTAAAAAATATAATAAATAGAGCCTTAATAAAAAAAATTAAAAATTCTTATATAAAATTTTCCCCCTAATAAAAATAACACTCTAACACTCATCAATGTTTATAGGGCATTCATGCTATCAATTTCTTTAAAAATGAAAAGATGAGGATTATTAGTGACCCAAGAATTCTTTAGGTAGCATGTGATAACGATATAATTTATGGCAATGTAAAGATCATGAATTCTTAACTAGATGACCAACCTATTATCATAATTTATGTAAGATCCCTCCTTGGTTTGTATTGATTTTTTTATAATAAATAGATATTCTTTATGAATTTTAACAAAGATATATTGAAATAATAATCAAGAGTTCCAAATTTACATTCGCAATAATTATAACGTGCATATTTTTAACAAATACCAATATTCATATGTATGTACAAAAACATATTCCATTTCCATGTTACATATAATATAAAATTAATAAATTTATTTTTGGAATAATTTCCCATTCACTTGCATATAGCAATATAAATTTCAACATAATTCACTTCAAATCATTACATATTAATCAACTTATCAAAAATTAAATTAGCATTTCTACATTACATGAATAGGAAGTTTGGAGTGATCAACTATAAGGAGAGAGAGCATCGTATGAACATTTTTTCTCCAACCATAGACATAGCAGTCCCTCATACTTCTCCCAAACTAAGAGCGTCCCTACCCTTTGACAAAAGAGGTAGGTAGTGATTGATGAGAAATATAAAAAATATCAAAGAACCATGTGAATTAAATACTTTTTATATTATATATAGTTAGTCAAGTAGATTCTAGAAACCATCTCTATCTACTTATAAAAGCATAATAAACCAATTTTAGACAAGAGCTATAATACCAAAATAGTACCTTATCAATCACACATGGGATGAATGTAGCATAATCCACCCAATCCTCTATGGGAACTTAGTGCCATGTGTTAATTTTGAATTTTAATCATATGATCTTAGCCTTGTCACAACTATAATGAATATCTAGTGTGTATTATTCTTATAAAATAAATCAAAATTAGGTGTGAGAATCCTAATATTTCAAGAGGTCACTTATAAACCAACTAATCATTATTAAACACAGCATATCATCTCATGTTTTTCAACATAAATTTTTAATTTGAATGAACATCATATCTAAGATACACAACTAATATCTAATAGAATTATGAAAGGAGCTCATTTATGAAAGTAAAAGAGGAAAATTATAAGTATTTTTAATAAAATTATAATTACCATCACACATATGTTTACATGTGTATATTTAAAGCTCGAGGAAATCTAGTTGGAAAAGTATAGCTTCTTAGTTTTAGTCAGTGAAACAAAGACGAAACAAAAATAGTGGGCCAAGTGTTTGTAGCTATTAGAACTTCACATGATAGATAATTTAAAATGAAAAAAAAAGAAAGAAACTAATTTAGTATATTTTTATGAAAATTTACTTTGTCACTAGATGTTTTCTTAAAATGGATCCAAGTGATCATTCTAAATCTATGTTTGTTGTTACTAATTAGCAACTAAAACATTCTCCTACTTAATTAGTGTGGTCTTATATAAATTCTTGCACCAACATTTTTTATATCATTTTGTGACATAATTGTTAGTTATATTTAGAATCAAGGTTGTGCCCTTAACTTGGGGGGCTATTTATAACCATTACTTCTTGACAAGACTCATTTGTACTCAATAGAAGGTAGATAAGATGGGCATTCATTCATCTCCTTTGATATAGTGTCATGTAGTAAAATTATGTAAACTTATAAATACATCTTATGGATTCATGGATGAATATTATCTCTATGTTCTTATTTTACCTATAAATATTTTTTCCATATAATACATGATCCATATTTTATATCTTTAATGTTATTAATTTGATATCTCTTGGGATCAAAATCAAATATTAACTCTTGATTTGATTGGAATAGAAATAAAAGCATAACACATAATCCATATCACCAAAAAAAAATTGGATTTGTTCTAAAAGATGTTGAATCACTATAAAACTATGCAAAGGTAGAGATGCTACTATTTGTCTATGAGAAGATGATCTCTCAAATATAGCACCCCATATTTTTACAAAGTAGCATAAACACATGGTTTCAAAAAATAATACAACTATGACCCAAGCATATTGGTACCCAATTAGACCAATGAGTCTTACCACATAACCAACCATGTGAGAAAAAAATACCCCTCTAGAAAACTAAGTTTTTTTTCACATAATCTTTAAAACTTAACCATATTATGTCACACCAATCTTTTTCCTTATGATGTTTTCTCTTTTTAATGTAATGGGTGGTATAATGGTACAAAAAAATGAAGAAAAATGATGTTTGATGTATAAAGTTTGTACAAAAGTATAAAAAAATTTAGCATATCAAAATTACATGATCTCAATTATTCACAATATGTGAAAATTATTTTGTAAACCATTAAATACATAGCATCAATAATACTTGATAATTATTCAATACTGAATAATTATATCATGAAAATTTTCACACAACTTCAAAAGAACCATATCAAGTGAGTTACCTCAAAATTTTATACCAATTTGTGGCATACTATCAATGATGCCAATTAAAAAAGTGGGAAAATTTTAAAAGAAATATTTGAAAACCTTTATAAAATTATTTGAGTATCCAATTTGCATTTCAATGTCCAACCAAAATGATGAAGTTACTAGACAAATAATGCAGGACCATCTTAGTCAAAAGAATATGGATACCTATCAAAATGAGGGAAGTAAAGGTAGATAAATTATCTTCATGTGCAAGATTTTTTCCCATATGTTCACATCCTTCTTTTATATCATGTATAAATCCATTTTACTTTTTTAGTTTTTATTTTTACCTTATCAATTTTTCTTTCTATTTTAAATCACATCTTTAATTTGATAAAACTTAAGAAAATAAGATAAGAATTAAATATAGAAGATTTCTAATAAATTTATTATCTAATAGTTTTATATTATTAACAGAATAAAATATTTATAATTATTCTAATTAACTAATCAATTCATAATTAATAATCTAATCATGAATCAATACTAATTATTTTGATTTTTTAATTAATTAAGTAATTATTGTCCATGCTTAAGAATGTACATAGCAAAAATTTCATACCTATAGATTCAACAAAAAATTAACAACATATAAGATAATTTAAAACATCATGGTAGGAAGAAGGATCACACATCATCCATTTTATTATGATTAGGACATCTTGACATGATTGTGTGCTAATGTTTGTGATTTTTAGAAAGAAAATATGAAAATGAAAATGAAAATGAAAAATACACCTCTAATCTATTCAGTCTTGTTATTTGATTCATACAAATTTTGTATAGTCTAAGAACATTACACAATTTGCATACAACCATGTCAAGATGTCCTACTCATAATAAAATAGACAACGTGTGATCATTTTGGAGTAAATTGAAGAGCTTAAATTGATATTATCAGTTCTCTACATATTTTTAAATAAATGGCTTCAAATATCCTTAAATAGATAACATCTATGGAGAGATGTGTCACTTGCATGGGACATGATTGAACATAACAAATATACTAGTTGTGATTAAATATACTTTATATTTTAACACCCCTCCATAAAATTTATTTTATCACACAACTTAACTAGATGATAGGAACCACCTATAAATATGTATCTACAGTTATTTTGTTGATGGGTCTCAATTTCTTTCCTGTTATTTTGTTGCTTTTTTGTTGATGGTTGATACTGATAGTTTAGTGTTTCATCTTTTGAGCAGCATTTTGTATCTACAATTGTAAAGGGTTTTGGGTCCCTTCAAAGCCTATCTTCCCATATAATCAAAACTAGATGATGGGAACCACCTATAAATATGTTTATTAGCTACCCATGTACAAATAAAAATATTTAAAATCAATTATTTCTCGAAAGTATAAAAACTAATCTTTCTTTTGAATAGCCTTGATTACTTTTTTCCATCATTATCCATAGTAATATGTTCTTCGTACACTAACTCATTTGACTGCAAAATCCGACGAAAATGTCTAACGAAATATGTATAATTTGATGTATCGTCGGGTGCTTGTAAAATTTGATGTGTAATTTTCAATTTTTTGTAAGTTTATCCTCGACATTCGCCGAAATTTCGACGAACTTGGGTTTCGTCAAAATGTCGACTATCAATTTCATCGAAATTTCGACAAACATGAAAAATAGAAAAAATCAAATTGTGGCCGACATAAAGAAAAGTGAGTTCGCGCCTGATTTATTGTGACAGTGTTTTGCTCTACTTGAGACAGTTTGTGGAGAACTAAGGATGATTTTCTTGGGAAAAATCAGAAAAAATTCAAGAAGATATCACCAAGTTGAGGGTAGTCATTGTCTTTTTGCAGAATTCAGTTGTGAAGTCAGATTTGTAGTTCCAGGTTTGAAAATCATATTTTAAAGCAACATCTCATCAGATTTCATTTTTAGAGGTTTATGGTTTTTGAGAATTTCATGTCTAGATTTTGTTGTGTGGAATCACCATAAGATCACAACCAAGGAACAGATTCTTGTGACTATAATTATGTGATCCATAACTCTATTGGTCATGTGGCACAATTGTGCTATAACAAATACAGATGCATTCATGTGTGACCCAAGTTTAATGTGGCTATATTGTGATAGAAATGGAGGCACTCATTTAATGTAGTTAATTCAGGTTGTATAATGTAGGTGTCAATCATCATTGGGTGCATTCAGGTTGTCTCAAGTTTAATAGGTTAGGATGTAATTATAGCATGATCGAAGAGTGATTACCTCTTGCTGCAATAAATAGCCTATAACTCTGGTTGATATGCAGAGTGGTTGTGTTATATCAATTATGTAGTGCATTCAAGCACAACCCATGTTTAATGGGCTATTCTAGAGAGTGATCAATATTTTCTAAACCTTATGAATGTTACTTAAAAGTGTATAGCTTAAACTACAAACCAAGTTTGTTACATACTTGAATGCAATCTTGGGTTACTGCAAACTATAATAATGTGATCTGCTAATAACCAATATGGAAAGTATTAAAGCAAGACCCATGATATATAGGATACATTTCCCTGATCAGGTTTACATACCTTAATGATCAAACACAAGCTTCCCACACACTCTAGGATACAATCCAAGATCATACCACAACTTTGTCAAGACAACTAATTTTCTGACCCAAGATTTAAGGTTGTTTTTTAATACCAACAGAAGCATTGGTAAGAGCATGATTAGGGTACAAACCCTAGGCCTTCGTAGAAACATAAACAATAAGTTCTATAGTGGATTAGTGAGGTTGCAATACCAGAAAGATTGAGACATTGTAGGTAATAACAAAATCTTGCAATCTAAAGATTGTAGCCAATAACAAGCACACTATGTAGCTTAGTGATATTTGTAAATGCAATCTATGGTAAGAAGAATGATAGTCACTTGAGATGTGACAGCCAAAAAGAGGTTGAGTAGTGACAAGATAATAAAGCTCAAACCTTGCATAGTAAAGTGGAGATTTTAACAGTGAGTTTCCTTACCCCCTTGATGACCTTAAGGGTTTTTCAAATGCTTTTGGTAGTGTTAGACAAGGCAAATGCAATTAGGGAATGACTATACAAATGAAGTAACAGTGGTAATCATAGGTTCAATGTTTCTTCTTAGCCATTAATGTATAATGGAGGTAGTGGATTGCATGTTTAAGTAGTGTTTTGAGACTCATCAAAGATGGGAGAATAGTGAATAATACCTTGTGGACTGTGAAGTAGTGTCAATAAGGTTGAAGGATCTTAAGAACTACAATACCATGAGACAATGAGTCCCCTATAGTAAGTAGGCAGTCTATAGGGCATAGTTTGATTTTATAAAGGATGCTCATGAAAGGAATCTTCAAGTGATAGTGAGTGAGTTGTTTGAGATTGCAACTGAGGGTGCAATACCCAGTCTTAAAGGAAGTTAGCAAAGCAGTAAATGTGCAAGAAAATCAAATTGTACACAACAAACAATTCACAATGTTATCTTGCATAATGCCTTGAGTTTGAAGACAAAAATATCATTGTATCTTCATGATGAAAGTGGTGACCTTAATGGTCAATCACTGGCAACCATGATTTTAAAACATGCTATTGTGCTTATGGAGGCAACATTTTAAGCAAGGCAGTGAGTGGTGGTTTGGAACAATGGCGGGTATGAAGGACTTGCTTTATATGCATACTATGCAGTCTAGCTTAAGACACGTTCTTAGAAGAGATTGAAGGTGGATTATGGAACTCAAGGGTTACCATGAAAAGGATTAAAGCAAAGACTGAGATCTATTTAAAAGCCACGGTCATGAAGATATTAAAGATGTCACATGCAAAACCCTAGTAGCTGGAGTAATGAATACAGTGCAAAAGAGGATAGTGTGCTAGGGCAGATTTAGGAGATCTCCAAATTATCTAATTATAGGGAAATACATCATTTATTTATTTTTTTAATTAAAAGAAATCATTCTAAACCCTATTTAAGATACATTGATACTTCAAAAGCCTTTGAAGGAATTTGAGATTATGCAAATATATGTCAAGTAAATACCTAGATTACAAATAGTAGTGAGAACAATGTAAGATTTGTTGAGCAGAGCAGGAATGAGATAAGCAACAATGAATCCTATGCCTCCTTTCATGCACATCTCCTCACAATTCTCTTTCATTCTTTACGGAAACACTTCTCCATTTTGGTGGTCTATGCTTGAAAATAATGTTTTGATGAAGGTTTTAGAGTATGTTTATTAAAATGAAAACTCCATTTTGGTGGGCTACACTTGAAAATAAGATTTTGACAAAAGTTTTAGGGTATGTTTATTAAAGCTTTAGAGTATTTTGGTGGGCTATATTCTTGAATCCTTAAATGATTTATTCAAATGGATTGTGACTAAATAAATGACTAACTATTTAGTCATTTTTATTTGTGTGACTAAATAATTTTTAATCAACGACCAAAATAGTAATTTATTTACTCATTTATAGTTGAGTTGCAAAAAATGAGCAGAATTTAGTCATTTTTAGTTGTTGTGACTAAATTTTTAGTCACCTAGTCATTTATTTGCCAAATTCTACTAGTGTGTGCTTCCTTGTGCGATTAGGGCTCTCTCAATGTTGAGGGCCCTAGGGATAAGCTCGCATAAGAAGTGACACATTGCATCTTTAACTAAAAGGATAAATCTGTATTGACATTAGTAATGATGATTCTAACTTGTTGCTCCTTAGGAATGGGTCACTTGCTCTTACTAGCTCGCTACCTCCATCATTGTAGGAAGTTTGAATCAAGTTCAATATTCTAATTTTAGGAGTCTTAACGGTTGGAAATCATAGTAAAATTAGAATTTAATAAGTTTTGGAATTAGCATTTTAAAGTTTTTTTGGGGTCATTAACTTCAAACTATCTTCTCTTTTGCAGGGGTGGTTGCATGCCAAATTTTTTGGTGTAAAATATCGAAATTATTAGATTTTGTTACCTGTCTATGAATAAAAATTATTGGAGTGTGAGTTTGATATTTTTTGAAGATCTTAATAGTCAAGCTTGGTAAAGAAAAATCATGTCAGATAATATTAGTCCAGAACAAAATGAAGAGACACTTGATAGATTGTGGGCTAGATTGAAAAGAAAGGGTGATGGGAAATGTTATTGTCCTTGCAATAATTGCAAGGGCTTAAAGACAAGACTTGACTTTTAATCACAACAGCTGAAACATTGTAGGCATGCATGGTCACGTTGAAGGGGGGCATGATTATCATCCATTGGTAAGTTGTTCATTATATGTGTTTATATTGATTGAATTTGTAAATGTTTATATCGTTTTAACATTTTATATATATATATATATAATCATTTGATCATGATCATGGTTTATTTGTGTTTATCATTATTATAAAGGTGGGGCGCCCTAGGGAAGATGATATGGATTATCATGGCCTAGAGAATGTGGTTTTGCAAGCGGACGAACATGGAGCTGTGAATATCGAAGATGAAGTTAATGATCATATGGAAGAAGATGATCATGCGCTAGAAAACACAGTTGAAGATGATGGTACGAATACATTGATCCATGACACATTTAGTGGTAGAGATGATCATGATGATCAAGATGACTTTGATGATGTTCATGATTTAACTGTACTTGAGAAGGCATACGAGCCCCTTTATGAAAGCTCCCAAACAACTCTTCTCTCTATTGTATTGTTGTTGTTGAACTTGAAGGTTATGAATGGTTTATCAAACATAGCAATCTCATGGATGTTAAGGTATATGTCATATATGTCATCTTTTTTCATCTATTTTAATTGTTGTTAGTTCATCACTAGTAAATAAAGAATGAAATATGTACCATTAATATTCTTTATATTAACAAAATATTTTTTGTTGTAGATTGATTGGTGAATTTTTGTTACCACCATCAAATATTTTACCTCACTCATACCGAGATTTATATTCTATTATGAAAGATATCATAATGGAGTATCAAGCAATAGATGCATGTCCCAATGATCATATTATATATCATAAACAACAGGAATTTGCAACAGAATGCCTGAAATGTCATATCAGTAGATCTCAAACAGATCAACTAACAAAAAAGGTGTCTCGCAAGGTTCTTCGTTATATTCCCATTATTCCACGTATGCAACAATTACTTAGGTGCGAAATCTTAGTGCAATTTATGGATTACCATGCACGGAATAGAAGTGGAGATGACATTCTTCGAATGCCTGTGGATGGTTCTTCATTTAGGGACATGGAGGAAAAATGGCCACAATTTAAAGAAGAACCTCGTAATCTCAGGCTTTCATTGGGAGCAGACGGTGTCAATCCATTTGGAGAGTTGAGATCTATTTACTCGGTGTGGCCTATTTTTGTTATCAACAATAACATTCCTCCATGGATTTCAATAAAGAGGGAGTACATAATGTTTTCAATGATTGTTCCAGGTATTTTTTTACATCAATTTTCTTTAACATAGTAACATCTCATTTGTCTTATTTTTTGCATAATGACTTATATTTTTTTCATTCAATAGTCATGTACATTAATTTATATATATTGCAGTAAAATGGTTATAATAATTATGTAATGTTTGTGTTCATTCAACTAGGTAAGTACCAAGTTAAAGATATGAATGTATATATCGAGCCTCTTATCGACGAGTTACTAAAGTTATGGAATGGCGTCACTATGTATGACGTCTCCAGACCAATAGGACAAAGACAATTTCAATTCCATGCAATGCTTGTATGACAATTCATGATGCCCCAGGGCTAACACATTTTTGTGGTATGTTATAACGTTCGACTGCACTTTAACAATATTTAATTTGATGAAGTAGATATCATGCATGTTTTTAAAATAATCTATTCATTATATATAATTATAAAAATTGACATATTTAATCCAATTATATATGATCTTGCAGGTCTTCAAACAAAGGGAAAATTTGCATGTCCAATTTGTGGTCCCAAGATGAAATCTCGTCATTCAACAAGTTTAGGAAAGTAGGTGTTTGATGAGTATAGGCACTTCCTCCATAGAAATCATAATATCGAACTACTGAAAAACATCTTTTCAATGGGAAAGAGGAGACTACATCAAAACCACGAAGAATGACACCTCGCCTATGGAAGTTGGAATATAATAGAATTAATCGTCAAGGTTATACATCGGATCAAATTATTTATCTCTATATATGATATTTTTTGAATTTATATTTTTATATTGTGTTGTGTTTACTCATGTTGTAATTGACAATGATTGTTGTTGTTAATTTGTTTAACTTATATGTTTCATGAAGGTCGTCAAGGCATTAATGGTCGGCTTCGACAGGGACTGAAAAGTTATCCTAGACAATTTAGTAGGTTGTCCTACTATGAGTAGCTACAAATTGTGCATTTGTTTGATACAATGCATATCAGAAAGAATATAACAGAAACATTATGGAAAATATTGGATGGAAGTCATGACAAAGAAAAAATTGTCAAAATTTGTAGTGACATTCAGGAAGCCAATCATGCAATGAAAAATGTCATTCAATTAAATAGCAATGGAGGCCAAATTAATATAAGTGCCCTTCCTTGGTTATTAACAGAGCAGCAAAGCAATGCTATAAAAAGAAGTCATACAAAAAATTCATTTCCCACACGATTTTCTGCGAACATAAACAATATAATAACAAAGAAAGGTGAATTTGGGTCAGGGATGAAAACGCATGATTGGCATACCTTCATTAAGGTAATTATTCTGGTATATTATATATACTTGTATAATGCATGTACTTTTCAGTGTATTGTGTTTACTACTTTTGGAAAAATAACGAAAAGATCATTTTATAATTGTTGTAGTACATTCTACCTCTATCTCTCCCAGACAACTTTGACAACAATGTCAAGCAAGTTATATATGATCTTGGAAAATACATGAGGTAAGTAGCGATATTTGTTCAATTCGTTGTATACATCTTATAATTGCCATTTGTTTTACTTTTATGTAATATACTGTATATTTTTGTTAAATCTCGTTAATATATTTGTGCCTTGAATCACTTATAGATGGTTGTCATCTAAAGAAATCATAAAGAAGATATAAATTATTGGAAGAGAAAAATTCCTCATCTAATGTGTGAAATGAAAAAGTGTCTACCTTCAACATTTTTCAATGCACAAGAACACTACCTCATACACCAAGTTGAGGAGATTGAATTGTGTGGACCTATACACACAAGGTCAATGTGGATGGTTGAGAGGAAATTGAAATTTTTGAAGGCTTTGGTTAGAAAAAAGAGCACATCCTGAGGGTTCTATGGTGGAGGGATATATGGTATACCAGACCATGGTGTACATTAGTGAATATCTTCCTAAGTTTGCAGCAAAGATCCATGTAGATTGCATTTGGGATCCCAACTCCATTAACAAATTCGAAGGGGAGTACCTGATGGGGAAATGTAGATTGAGGAAAGTGAGAGGTAATTATAAGATGGTCATGGAGATTAGTGGAATACATTTTACATATGGTTTATGTATATTGTACTTATTTAATTTTTAATCTTTAATATACATCAATTATAAATTAAGGTCGTATACTGTGGTATTTAACTAATTATACGTCATTTGTGAATTTCAATTTTTTTTTATACAGTTGGTCGAGAGTCGGATGCACTACTTTTGTACATCACCAACAATATTGATTGGATGATGGTATGGATTGAACGATGTCAACAATCTTGTCGCACATTAACATGGGAAGGTGTGGCTTCATTGGTTAAAGAAGCTCATCGTAATGGAGATTCCAATATTACACAAAGGGAAATTGATTTAGCATATGGTTTAAGAGATAAATAGGTACGTATAAATATATTAATCACCCATATTATTTAATTATTTTCAAGTATATTGATGTATATATATGTTGAGATTGTTTTCTTTGCATACATTCGGCCAAGAATAAATATGTTTATCAATTGACGATATTGCAATAATTTTTACATGTTTGACATATTGCAGGTGAAACACCACAAGGCTATGTGGTGCAATGGTCATAAATTTCGAATCAAAATGTTGGATGACATGAAGAAAACTTGTGATTCTGGTATAACTGCAGTCTTTAGGTGACTAATGTTTCATTTAGGCGACCACATCCAAAGTCTCAGAAAATTGATACTATAGGATTTTGGATGATATACTTGAGTGTGACTTTAAGTCCTTCAAATTAATTTTGTCCATCGTCCTATGGTACAGGCTACGATTGAATGAAAATGATCACGAGAGAAGCTGTTATTGAACATGATAATGGATTTACCATGGTTAATACAAGGTTGATCGGCCCGAGCTTCGAAATAGGGCTTCTCTGTTCTTGAGAAGCCAATGTGGCCGAATTTTACTGGGGGTTGGAGGTAAGCAAGGTTGGGTCATTTGTTGATGGAGAACATGATCAAAGAGGAAGGCTGGTAAAGTATAATGTGGTGGAAGAAGAAGATACCGAAGAACTAGAAGATAGTGTAGATGATGATCAGGATCAACAGTTAGTTGATGATGTCCCTGACGAAGATGTTGAAGAGGAGGAACTAAATCATGATGATGTAGGAGTTAATGTTCATGAAGATGATATCCATGTGGATGATGAGCATGATGACATTATCGAACCGATATCGATGATGAAGATGATGATGATAAGACCAACCTTACAATGTTGAACTGATCGGATGATAGACAAAGAGTTGGATGAAGAAGAAGATCAATGACATTGAAATGTTTGAGTAATGCGATTATATTATCTATTTTACATTAATTTCACATGATAGAATTATATTTGAGTTATGTGGTTACGTAATTAATTCATGATGTATTTAATTTTTATGCCATTACGTAATTAATTTAATGATGCACTTTTTAATGTTTGAAAGGTCAAAAAATTAAAACATTTCAATAGTGATGTTAACAACCTTGAAATTAGTGTGTTTTATGTTTCATGTGATCATAAAAGATTAAAAAGTCAGTTGTAGAGGTGGTTGTTCAGTGGTTGACATGTAAAGGCCTTTAAAAGGCATAAAGTGATCATTGTAATGGTTGTTGATGGTTGAGGATTTAAAATACAAGCTCTTGACATTCAAAAATCTGTGTTTTTTTTTTAATTTTTTGTATTTTATCTATTATGCAGCACTATATGGTCACATGCAACCATATTTTGATGTGAAATAAATTCCAGGTCATGAAGATATGTGTTAGCTTTGATTTGAATCTAATTTGAGGTCTTAAGGCATTGATTTGAGTTAGAAAGCTTCATTTCTTTGCATACATCCCGGTTGCCCTGTTTTTGAGGATTTTGTAGTCCAAACATGATATAAAGGGGCTCTTACACTTTTTGTAATTACTGTAGATTGTGTAAGAGGCCCCATGGATACTGTTGTAACTGTAGGATGCATGAATAAGGCGTAGGATGAGAAATAAAGAAGGTATAGTTGTTGTCCTCAAGATATACATGTGTAGACCTAATGGGTTGTTTCTAAACATTGAATATAAATGATATACATACACACACACACACACACACACACACACACACACACACATATATATGTATGTATATGTATTTTTAAATGTAAATGTAAATGCAACATATCATTAAATAAATCTATATCTATGTATATAAATGTGTATTTCTAAATGCAAGTGTAAATGCAAAGAGCATATGGTTTTGTAGTGTTATAGATACAACATATCCATAAATTAATGTAATTGAAATTCTAAAGTCTTCAATACATATAATATGAAATCGATCAAACTATTAAACTACATGAGAAATTAATGAAAACTATAAATGCATATATATGTGTATTTGTAAATGTAAGTGTAAAATAAATAAGAATAATGAAAATTATAAAAGAATACAAGGAAAGGTTTAGAGTTTAGAGTGGGAGAGAGATAGAGGGTAGAGGGTTTAAGGGTTTAGAGTTTAAGGGTTAATGGTTTAGGGTTTAGGGTTAAAGGTAGAGGGTGTTGGTTTGTTTTTTACACTGTAACTAGGTTAGTCTTCTAATCTACCTATGGGATTGCCAATTCCAATCAAGGGAAGCTCAAAGGACCTGGACCAATTGACGAGGACTTTAAAAATCCTCCTACACTTTGGGCTCTACAAGACCCAAGAGGGTGATCCCTTAATGTGTTTACAACCTCTGCACCAATATCATAAACAACATTAACACATAATAGATAATCCCATTGAATAGCTCAACACAATAGGACAATATTGAATAAAATTGGTTTTTCACCGATAATATCAACTATGTGGAACATGAGATAACTACAACACAATCCATAGTAAAATATAGTCATTAATTTGCAATTTGTAGCAAGCTCTAGGCAAAGACAAACAATTATTGAACTACACAAATAAGTACAACTTAGATCAGTGCCATATATCCATTGCAGGAGCCAAATTCATAAGCATCTAAAGGTTTATGACATATTTAATACATAACATATAACTTATATGATCCCTGACAATATTGCATTACAATTTCATCAGTATGCATTCTCACCCAATACTACTTATCAAATCCTTATACAAAACATATCCGCTTATAATCTCATTCAAGCATTTCAATTAATTCCTTGAATTAAAGCTAAAATAAGGATTATACACACCAAAATAGTGAGATGAATGAAACAACCCTTAGTCATCTTATTCAAAATTTAGATATGCATGTACAGTGGAGAGACATGAGTTTGAATTTATCATTTCAACTCAAATGCTAGTACTGTTATACAACATTAAATCCCCATGAATTCAAAACCGATTACAGAATAACTCAGAACCTAAATTGTATTTCTCTCTAAAACCATCGGACTTTACAATTTTCTCTGCAACTTCACCTAGACTCGACCAAAATTATCTAACTTGCTAACCCGTACTTCTGGCCTTGAAATCCTTCTTATAGAAAATGAAGGAGCAAACAAGCATCGGGCCAGAAAGTACACATGTCACCAGCCAAATGAAGCATCTGGTGATATTCCAAAAATCATTACAATAGCCATCACCCTAGAGAATATTCTCGTTCATCATGTCAGCTGAGGAAAATTGAGGCAATAACAAAAAACCACAAGAAACCCATGTCGAGACCACCATCAAAGCAAAACCGGAGGCCGTTGTAACTGCAGCATCTGATTTACCACCCGTTAGTAATTCATTCTTTTATTCCTCAGTCAAATATTTATCTACCCACCTATGATATTCTTCATCATTCGGCTAGTCAAAATTAATTACCTTATTCACCTTGGCATTATAAGGTGTGTATTTTATTGCTACCTGATTTGCATCTCTTTCAAAAGATTCCAAAAATGAGCTGGTACTAATGATTTTATCCATACAGCTCACCAACAAGTCATAATCTGAGTCATCACAAATTAATTTAATTTGATCATTGATGACCTCAGCTTCCTGACCCTGCCACTACTGGAATGACCTAATTTTCCCCTACTCATCAATTATATCAGGTAACAATGTCTTACCCCAATCATTGAAATTATTCACCAACTCCCTAATCTTCCTACTCAAGTCATCTGGTAATGTCTGAAAACCTTGCAATGATTTTACTAACACATGAGTAGGATTTAATGATTGGGGACTATTGTTTGTATCAAACCTTGAGGCCTTATACATGACATCTAGATCACTGGCCCTAGGGATCCAATTTTCAATCAATGGTATCACTACCTCCTGATCCCTATCAATATTCTTTATTGCATCTAATAGAAAAGAATAGAAAGAATGTATAGATGCAATTTATTATCAACCTTTTCATTCAAATGCCTTAAAACAGTAGTAACAATCTCTTTTTTCTTTGAAAGAGATCCCTCGTCACTTACCCTCAAAGATGTCTGTAACTCATCAATTCTTTGCAAGAGCTGCTTCTTTGTAGGATCAATAGAGCACTCTATTTCTTCATCAGTTTCCTCTATAGAAGGGGTGAAGGCAGGATTCTGACTGGGAGACCTTGGTGTGGAAACAATTGGAGAAGCAAGAGGCACTGACCCTGCTATGGAAGGTAATGTACTGGTCCTTGGAGCACTTGATGTCTCCCCAATCCGTCTATACCTGAACCTTTCCACCTCAGTTTGCAACTCAACATTCCTCTATTGCATCGTGTTGTATTCTTCAATCAAAAGGTTATACTTCTCCATTAGGCTTTTCTTTTTAGCCTCCTCCCTTTCAGCAGTCTTTTGGGCCAATTTGGCCACATTCACAGTTAAACCAGTGGCGTTAGTGGTTGAGGTCTCTAAAGCTCTCTTTATTATTAATCTCCCTCTGAAATTTGGATTAATGTCTGTAATATTTGGCTTTCTCCCTTGTGGGGCCAATGCCCAAATTGCCAAGGTTTCATACTCTTCACTGAAAGTAGAATCTTGAAGTGTTGCCTTGACTTCTTCTTCAGATTCTTGCAAGGGATGCTTGGACTTCATAATAGCATTAAAGGCCACTGCATCTGCAATGTCCCATTCAAGCAGAATCAATACACCATCCTGACTCACCAATTTTTTGCCTTCCTCAGGAGTGATGTTCTTAAATTTTTCCATTAATTCAGCTTTCACTTCCTCATCATTCTCCTAGTCTGAAACGTCAGGTCTTAGTTCTCTTCTCTCCTTACATTTATTTTGATATTCTTCAAACTTCATCCTCCATACCAATTGCAAGAATACATGAGTCTTTACAAATCCATTGTCGTCTAGAAACTCCTTACATGCTTACATTCTTGCATCTTGTACACTTTTACATTTCATATCTAAATCAGATAAAACCAATTCAGCTAGCCTAGGAGGGGAAGGCATACCAACCTACATGTCCTGATCAATAACAATAATTTTATCTATCAAACTCGCCTGTGGTTGATCAGTTCTTTTCCTTTTAGGGCTTGGCTCAGATGGTGGTGATGGGGGACTATCTTCTGGTGATGACTCTAAATCAATGATCTTAATTGCCCCAAGGACTTTGAATTTTGGACCTGGTTGTGAAGGAAACTTCATAATTTTCTTCCCCTTTCTGTCCACTTCTTCCTCATCACTGCTGCTATCCTTTTTTCTCCTATAAATGGGCCACTTTTCTGTAGGCTGGTATCCTAGCCTTGTTTCAAATGGTCTGGAACCTTGTTCTTGTACACCCATACTCAACTCTAAGTTTACTTTTTTGGTTCTCAAAGTTCCCATAATCTCTTTGAAGTTCTCCATTAGAAAATCAATCTTCTTATGGTGGGGACTGAACTCCAACAGTGGATCATATTTCAGATCCATTTTGCACAATATCTAATAGCTTATCATAAGCTATCCATTTCTCCTTGTTCAACTCCTACTTATTTAGGTCAAACTCATTTCTGATCAGGTCCTCAGGAAAGTTGAACTCATGCACAAACTTTCCAACCTTTATTCTTTGTCTAAAAAGGGTAAAGAAACCCTCAGGATCATGTTGCCACTTTGGACCACATCTCAAATGATAATCCTCAAAGAATTTCTCAAAGTGCACCTAGCCTCTTTTTGAAAAGGAAAAATCAGATACCACTGTATAATCAGGGAAAAATGTTCTCTTACCCCTCCTTGTGAGGTTTTCCTCATGGATGCAACCTATCTGCCACATAACTTCTGCAAACCCCACTCTTGGTGGCACATTGTATGGCTGTATATGAGGGGCTCCTTGAAAACAATATACCCTCAAAACAGAGCTGACTGGGTATGGGATAATGTCACCCCAGTTATGGCTGACTTTTAATTCTGGCTTCCTCCCCTTTGGCCTGAGGAAATCATGTAATTCCTCAGGAATACTAGATACATTCACCATCAATCTAGCCCTCAATCTGGAAGCAAAACAATTATCAAATTGCACATAACTAGTGCTTTCCTTATTACAAGATAAATATGCAGCCCATATATGTATTGGCAATCTTTCTCCATCAACCGATTGCCTTAATTTCATCTTCTCAGAGAAGAAGTCAAGATTCTTGAATAAAAACATATGCATCAACATAGAATACCAAAATAATTAAGTGTCGGTATCATTTTTCTGCAGCTTTGACAGCCCCTCATGTATCCTCTCAGCCAAGAAAGAAGCAAAATCATATGTGACAAAGAAGTTAGGGTGTTGTATTTGCACCCCCATGAACATGTATGCAATGGGCATCACTGCACCAAGACTGAAACCAAAAATCTGACACAATGAATAAAAAGTGGCCAGGAAATGATTTGCAAAATAATTTAATCTGAAAGGTTCCTCATCACTAGGGCTTATATGAAATCTTGAACCTCCTGCCCTAGCTAGATGAGGTGGAATCAATTTAGCTCTGAAAAGAGACTTCAACTTTGCATATTCCTGCTTCATTTCCTCAAGGTTGATAGGCACCAAGTCCTTACTCGGTTCACTCAAGTCAAAAATCTGTTGAATATAATCTTTGTTAATGCTTAACAAAACATTTCCATCATTATCCCTAATTACTCGTGTGACAGGGTCATATCTTGCAGCTACTGCCCTAAGCAGGTCTACATCAGGGAAAAAATTTGGTACCACTAGCTTCCCCATATCATACATCCATCCATTTGAAAAGGGTGAGGCAAATTCCTCTGTCCATACCACAATCTAAACATTTCCAAACCCGTGAGAGGAACCCTAGCATCGGCTATGTTGGAACAATTGTATACTAACCCCTCCCCTAGGATTTCCCCTCGCATCAAAACCAATCCCTTCTTTCTATCATTCGTTGACAAGGGAAATTGATCCAGGAAATCATCATACAGGTTTCTTTTTAAATAGTCAAAGTAGCCAGAATGTTGCTTGGGTGGTGCCATCTCGGACAAACTAGGGCTTTTTATAACTTCACACTTCAAATAGCTAGGACTAAGCAGAGATATGAAATTATAGAACAAAATATTGCAATTTCTCACAATTTAAATAAACTATAGCGCTAAAACATTTATCAACAAGCCCTATGATAAGTACAACAAATATTTTCCTTAATTCAAGCATAGAGTGAATGGGAAACACAAAAATTAACTCACGACTCTTTTCATAGAAATCCCAAATTCCGGATATCAAGGTTCACAACATTGCTTTCGGCTCTGAAATTGCTTCGCAAAATATCTAAATTCTTTGTGACACACAGAAAGCAGGAGAATTGATTTTATTTCTATCAAATTGTGCCAGTAAATGTCTCATCCGCCATTAAAGCTCACTCACGCGTTGCACAAACAACTCCAACCATATTTGATGCAGATTTAAATTTGAGTCGTCGATCCTTCATTTTGATCAAATCATCGACGATTACCTTCAGAACAAGCTGAAAAAATCACCAACATGGCCATAAGGGGCCCACCATACCATACGTTGCGAAGGAAGTCCACGTGGCGGTTGCCCGCGATATCGCAATTAGTAAAAATCCTGCAACTTTGGATCACGCGATGGCAGGAAACTGTAGATCTTGAGCATCAATGATCTTGTTCCTTCAACACAGTCATCAGCCCTATCATTAACCCTTGAGTAGCTTTTCCATCAAGATTATAACACATCCGTCGATTTGAATCACGTGCATCTTAAGAGCACTTTAGTAATCCGCCTTTTAATGTATTTAAGGCCGGAATAATGTTCCACAGTATTCCCTTTATTCTTTCGGCTTCATCAGATGAGACACATGGTGACCACCCATGATATCGCAATCGACCAAAGCACTGTGGTGGGGCCATTGCGGGATGGTGGGGAACGGCTGAGATCAAACGGTAGTTGATCAGTGGTCGCACAATTTCATTCTCTAGAAGGACACGTGGCGCCCGCCTGCGATATTGCAATCAATAAAAATCCTGCAGCTTACAATCACATGATGGCGGGTAACTGTTGATATCCGAAGGAAATTTGATCAACGGTAGCGCGAATTTGATCCCTTCTGCAAAATAAAACATTCATTAAAAAGGATGAGGGGACATCACTAGACCAACGATAAACAACGACATAAATAGTTTTTTAAAAGATGAAACATGGGGCCAATCGAGACTTAGGAAATAAAACCTTGTGGAGGAAATAAAGTATTAAAATCAAAAGGACTTGGCCTAGACGAACCAATATGACATAAGTTGTTTTAAAACCCCATCAAAAGTAACAACGAAATAGAACCCAGCCAAAGTGTCAAATAAACATTAGGGTTTTACATGAAGACAAAGCTAAAACCCCAACCCTTAGAAAACTTGAACACCATGAAAGACCAGAGACATAAGGCAAGGCATGAGTGAAAAACAAGGAGCAAAATATTGAAGTTCCATCAGTGGCTCCAATTGGGGACGATCATTCCACTGGAATGAAGTGAGAATCCAGAATCTCAGGTAGAGTAGACCAAGATGCAGAGATGACCAAAAAGGGACTGTTCAGACAAAACAACCCCAACTATGTACAAAATAAATACAAAATATACAAACCTAAACTATTGTTCATGGAAAATAATACTTCAAGTGAAGTATAACTTCAAGAACTATCCATGAACTGGCAATTCCAGAAGATCTCTTGTCATATCTTGGAGGAAGTTCTCAAGGATCTTATATGTTATGTGTTAAATCTGTCATAAACCCTTAGAGGTTTATGAATTTGACTCCCTCAATGGATATATGGCAATGATGTAAGTTGTACTAATTTGTATGGTTCAGTATTTTGTTTGTCTTAACCTAGCGCTTGCTACAAATTGCAAATCGATGACTATTTTACACTGTGGAATGTGTTGTAGTTATCTCATGCTCCAAATAGTTGATATTATCGATGAACAACCAATTCTATTTAGTATTATGCTATTATGTTGAGCTATTAAATGAGATTATCTATTGTTGTTAATGTTGTTTACGATAATGTTGCAGAGGTTGTAAATGCATTAAGGGATCACCCTTCTGGGTCTTGGAGAGCCCAAAGTGTAGGAGGTCTTTAAAATCCTTGTTAGTTGGTCCAGGTCCTTCGAGCTGCCCTTGATTGGAATTGGCAATTCCATAGGTAAATTAGAATACCAACCTGGTTACAATAAAAACAACCAACAGGTAGAGGGGAGAGAGATAGAGGGATTCAGTGAGAAAGAGATGGAGGGAATGGGAGAGAGATAGAGGGGAGAGAGATAGAGGGTAGAGGGGAGGGAGATAAAGAGTGGGGAGAGAGGAAATTGGGGGAGGGGTGGGAGGGGCAGGACTTGGGGGAGCCGAGGGGGAGGAGGGAGGGAGGGTGGGAGAGATAGAGGAGTAGAGGGTTTAGGGGTTTCAGAGTTTAAGGGTTTAAGGGTTTAGGGTTTAGGGTTAAAGGTAGGGGGGAGAGAGATAGAGGGAGAGGGGGTAGGAGGGAGAGTCTTGAGAGAGAGAGAGAGGGAAGGAGTGGGAGAGAGATAGAGGGTAGAAGGTTAAGCTTAGAGGATAGAGGGTTTAAGGGTTTAGAGTTTAAGGTTAAGGGTTAAGGAGTTAAGGTTTAGGGTTAAAAGGTAGAGGGGAGAGAGATAGAGGGAGTGAGTGAGAGAGAGAGAGAGGATAGAGGATTTAAGGATTTAAGGGTTAAGGGTAAAGTGGAGAGAGAGAGAGAGAGAGAGTTAGGAGTGGGAAGGGAGAGGGGAAGATGGGAGGAAGGGGAGAAAGAGAGAGAAACCTGAGAGAGGGAGTGGTGCTAGGACATAGAGACTTCAGAGAGAGAGGGGAGAAGAAGAGAGAGGGAGTGGAAGAGATATGGGCGGTGGGGTTAAGCATTAGGAGTAGAGGTTTAAGGGTTTAGGAGTTTAGAAGTGGAAGAGATAAAATTGTTAGAGAATTGCCCAGATGGTTTAAAAGGGTTTTAGGGTTAAGGTAGGAGGGGAGAGATAGAGGGAGTAGGTGAGTGAGTGAGAGAAAGAGACCTAAGAGAGAGGGGAGAAAGGGGGTAGGAGGGAGAGACTTGAGATAAGAGTGAGTGAGTGAGTGAAAAGAGAGACACGAAGGAGAGGGAGTGGTGCTAGGAGGGAGAGACTTTTGGGAGAGAGAGATAAAGGAATGGAGGGTTAGGGTTGAGAGAGACTAAGGAGGGAGGGTAGGATGGAGAGACTTGGAGAGAGAGAGGGAGTGGAAGAGAGATAAATGAGTTAAGGGTAGAGGGTAGATGGTTTACCCAAGGGTTTAGGGTTAGGGTTAAGGGTTAAAGGAGGTTTTGGGTTAAGGAGTGAGGGAAGTGTTGGTTTGTTTGCAATGTAGCAGGGTTGGTCTTTCTAATCTACCTATGGGTTCTCAATCCCAATCAAGTGACTCAGGGACTGGACCAATTAATGAGGAATTTAAAAAAGCCTCCTACACTTCGGGCTCTACAAGACCTAGGAGGGTGATCCCTTAATGTGTTTACAACCTCTGCACCAATATCATAAACAACATTAACAATAACAGATAATCTCATTTAATAGCTCAACATAATAGGATAATATCGAATAGAATTGGCTATTCGCATCAACATTATCAGCTATTTGGAGCATGAGATAACTATAACACAATCCCAAGATAAAATAGGTCATTGATTTGCAATTTTTAGCAAGCTCTAGGTAAAGAAAAACAAATACTGAATCATACAACATAGCCTGATGGAACATTGGATCTTTTCTCATGCTTGCGAAACATTTCACCAAAAGATGCCATGAATGCACCTTACCCAAAGTATGCTTTAGGACCTCCATGCATACAAACACAAGGATTGTCATTTATCATCTTACAATAGTGGTACCTAAGATGATGGTACTACCCCTCCCTTGGACATTTCTCTCTTCTTACAATTGGATGCATCTGTCCTTTTGATTTTTTCAAAAAGATATGAAATGATTTCTAAGCAATTCCTTATTGGGTCAATGAGATCACCAAAAGTGTAGGACTTGTCAAATGAAGGTATATTATTGACACCTATCCCTTTGCTATTCACTTGTTAGGACTTAGTAATGACTATCCAAAGAGAAAATGAGATAGTGGCAACAACCATTTATATTATTTATCTCACTACAATCCATTTCATGGCTATAGTCATGTTCTCACCCACTGTAGATTTATTTTTTCAAATTCATAGATAACATGAAGACAAACCTATAGCCTTTAATGGTACTGCTCTTATTCATGAATATGCTCTGTTCCCTTGAAGCACCATGATTTATGATGGTTTTTATGTTGAATGTCTTCATTAAAACACCCCTGTGCAAGTATATGCCTTCACTATTATAGCCTATTACTGGAATGGATGATCAATGGTATGAAAAGGTGAAAATACAACTATGCTTTGCTTCCTTCACTACTTGTTGTTGATTGTTGATTGTTGTTCATATGCACTTGTACCATTGTAATGCTTGATGTCCTACATGAACCTGCATGGTTGTCTTGTAGCATAACCTCATAGTTGTTGTTCATATACACTTGTACTATGGCCTTGGCTTCCAACATGAGACCTCTCCTAAATCATAACTGCTTAATTGTCATTTGTAACTTTTTGTTTCTTGTATACAATCATGATCCATGTTGGATCAATCATGATGACCAAAAACCCTACATGAAAGGTTATGAGCATAGCAATTGTATCTCGATCACATGATATGAGGGTTCCATTGTTGTCATAAACCTCTTGTAATGACATGTTTTCAATAGGCATATTATCTATGTCAACTAGAGTTGATGTTTCTTGAATGTCTTTTCCTTTTATGCCTTTAATCCATAAAACATCATACATTGAATGTTATCTGGCAACTTGTTTGCCTTATGTTTGATTGTGAAGGCCTTGAATAGAGCCTTGTGCAAATTTAGATTTTTTTTGCTGTTGTTGTCCTTCATGAGACCATTGTAGCATTCATTTTCGGTTGTCCTTATCAATAACAATGACCTTTACCTATTGCATTCACTTTCACCAGTACACCCATGAATGAATAATACCAATTCCCTTTGCCTCTTGTAGCTAGCTCTTGAAAAGGTGTTGTCCTTGTACTTGTATCATGACCTTGATTCAACCATTTCTCTTCTTTTGTTATGTGTAATAAATACACATAGTATCCTAATTTTATCTTTATTGGACAGCCACATGTCACATATGTGGGTGACCTAACAACTCACCTTCCTATGATGTGTGATTGTCCAATAGGGTTATGGTGAGAGGGGCTTGAAAAGAACTTGAAATGCTTCCTCATTGTTTAAAAGATGCATAATTGAACTTGATGCATCTATGAAGTCACTTCCTTTAGAAACAGATCATGGATCTTCTTAAGAAGATTGAAGGACATATCAACATAGTATGTTGCATCTTTTGAATCAGTCCTTTCCTATCCTGTCTTATGTTCCTTTTATGTCCTGTCTTATGTTACTAGTCTTTTATGGTATTGGGAAAATCCTAAGGTTGGGGTTTTGTCTTTGACTGAATCCCTCTATCTCTCTCCCCTCTACCCATAACCCTTAACCCTTAAACTCCAAACCCTTAAACCCTCACCACCCTCCTACCCACTCTCTCTCTCTCTCTCAGGTCTCTCCCTCCTACCTCCTCTCCCTCTCTTAGGTCTTCTTCTATCTCTCACTCCTCCCTCTCTATGTGTCCCTTAGACCCTAAACCCTTAGCATGAGCCATACGACCCCTCCAAGCCACTTAAAATCTAAACCCTCTACCCTCCTTAGGCTGATATCTCTCTCCACTCCCTCCACTCTTTCCCTCTCTCTCTCTCAAGTCTCACCCTCCTACCCCTCTCTCTGGG